>ML430670.1:0-33314 GCA_005239525.1 Nicotiana knightiana | reverse complement strand
TTTTTTTTTTTTTTTTACTAATTTTATCTTTATATTTTTTATTTTATTTTTCCTTCTTATTTTAATGATTCTTTCTTCTGAATATTTTAATGATTTATTGTTCAAAATGTCCATATTCACGCCCGTTATTCGCGTGAATTAGATCTATTTTGTCCAGCTCAATCGTTTTGCTGCCACATGTGCTCGGTCAACGATCAAAGGGGTTTACAACTCATGTGTTGATCGAATTTAAGCGTCTGGTTGAAACTTTGTCAAGTAGAGGGAACAAGATGTTAAAACAGAACAACTACAAGTATCTATTAGGCTATTCTGCCATCAAACATTGTTACATTTGATAAACTATTTAATAAAGAGTTATTTCTAAAATGCTAGTTAATATGGTGAAGTCATCCTCTTTTATTTAATTATCTCATTGATGTTCATCTATGTGTGGATATATGAAGTACTTTTGAGCAAATTTTGCTGTTGTTTATAATTGAACAAACTTTTTAATAAGGGTAGACATGTGTTAATGAATTTTTTGTTCACTCTTTGGAATATAATTAAAAAGGGTCAAGGTTATAATATCAATTAGCGTTACATATTATGCTTCTTCCTCCAAATTGAGTTATCTTATCGGGTAAATCGATAATCAAATCGATAATGATCGATAACCGATTAAACGATCTTAATATGATATCTTATCAGTTCGGTTATCGGTTTAGCATATTTCTAAAAATCGATAACGGATATGCTAAATCGATAACATTTATAATTGAACCGAATCGACCGATGCCCACCACTACCCCAGACCCTGACCTACCAAACTCCCCCGTGCCCTTACCCATTTAATCTCCCATAGTATTTGCCTAAATTATATATTTATAAAATTATTTTGTGCTACCTAACCAAACACTAAAAAATAAGTAAGAAATCATTTATTTTGAAGGAAATATTTTTCATATTTTTTTCATACCAAATACACCCTTCATCTTTCACCTTTCATCCTTTTCCTACGTAGTTCATGCCATGGCCCATCTCAAAAATATTATCAAAAAGTTAAAAAAAGAAAATGAAAAGAGGAAAAATAATTCAGCTCTATTTATACTTATAAAAAATTATTTACACAACTCAAGTGGACATTCTTACTTGGGACTTCAAAGTCGAATAGAAAGTCGAGGGGGCTTTCATGAATAGCAACTTTACGCCAGCAATCTTCTCTTCCTATTACTTCACTTCATACTACACATATAATCTCATCTGATCTGATATGAGATGGGTGGTTCATGAACAACAATCATAGAGTAAATACCGCGCCCAACCACATTTCTAATCAGGGAACGAGAGAATTCCCACTATTGCTGGCAGGTTAGTCGGCCAGTGAGCATAGAGGTAACAGGCTTCCCAAGAAGCCAGCTTCAGCTGGAGTTAGCATACAATGAAGGGGACGACCCTAATCTTGTTGCCGAGTTCCAACATATTGGGTTGCATGCGGAGAAAAGCAGACTGGGGTAGTGTATGACCAAAAATAAAGATCTTGGTTCAACTAATTAGATTTAAATAAATATTTTTTAATATTAGTTAAAAAATAATATCCTAAAGATAAAGCTACCGATATCGAGACAAATAACTAGTGTATTTTTCCGGATAGCAATGAATATAAGTAATAATAACAGTTTTCAATGATCCAAAAAGATGAAATATGACAGTAAATAGTAATAAATAACAATAAATAATATTTAAGTAAATAAAACGCATGGGTCACCCGAAAATGGATGAGATCAGGGGATATTCTTTCTGACAATGATGAATGATTGATAAGCCTTTGAACACTTAGGTTGTTCTTGGATCCAGTAGAATGTTAGACAAAAATCTTAGTAAAAAGGTTGTTTTTATATTCTTACAATAGGACTAGATTCTCTCTATAAAGTCAATGTGTTTTACAAATGAATATCTCATATCCCCTATCACTGTGTCTCTTACGATTTATAGGGAACATGTTCCTAGAAATCTTAATAGTAAAAGTGCAGAGAATATCTATTAGAATATTCTCTTTAATATCCTATCTTAAAACTAGTATAATTCATCCAACGATGCTCGACCTCGACCTTGATCTTGATGACTCCTCGACCTTGATCTTTGATGACTCCTCGACCTTAATCCTTGTTGAATCTTAGACCACAACCTTCATTATTTCTAGAACCACTTCTCCCTGGGCATGTCTCTATTAGAGTTGCATTGGTGAAACATGGCGGCCCGTGAATGCCTCATTAATGCTAACACAACTTAGTCATATTAGAGATAATTTTTAACCCATACAGTTAGTCCCTCCGCTTATTGTGGTCGCCCTTACTGGTGAACTTAATGAGCGGATAATTGTCACTTTCGGTCGAACTTATTAAGTAAGCTACAAGATTCGTAATCGTCATTCCGAGGGGGACACATGGCCCTCTATGGGCCGCAAAATTCAAATACCTCTTGTTTCCCGACGAGGAACATAGTGACGTCATAGCATCAAGCTTTATTATGATGCATATTTTCGATGCATTACCTCGATTCACATGGCCCTTGATTGGATCTGCCATTTCGATTCGGTGCTAATGATGACGAGCCATTTTTGGGTTTAGTGTCATGATCTCTATAAATTGAGGTTTTTGGACTTGAGTTTGAAGTTTGCTTCTCCCAACTTTCTAGAGCTTTATCCTTCTTGCCATTTTATTCTCTAAAATTCCCTCTTCACTCTGCAACCTTATTCATGTCACGACCCAAAATCCATTAAAGGTCGTGATGGTGCTGGACACCACTGTCAAGCAAGCCAACATTAAATAGTTAATTAAATTCTCATTTTAGTATTTTTAAAAATATAACTTTCCTTCAATTTAACTAGTAACAAATGAACTTTAAGGAATAATATTAACGTTTTCCAATTTCAATACTAAATATCCATAATCATCCCAGAACTTGGTGTCACAAGTTCATGAGCATTTACTAGGAAGTAAAATAAAATACAATAACTGTCCGGAATACAAATTTGGACAGAAAAGAAGATACAAGTACTCTGAAGGAGACTCTGCTAGCTGCAGATCATCTCGTAAGATGAAACTCACCTAAGTTCCCGTATCAACCACGCCGTTGTACCCACAAGGCCACTATCCATATATATACCTGTATAAAAAAATATACAACAAGAGTAGTATGACTACGAAAATAATGCGTACCCAGTAAGTAACCCGTCTATCCTCGAAGAAGTAGTGATGAGAGGTCGACTCCGACACTTACTAGTTGTCCAATAATATGATAATATGAACTTCTAATTAAGCATGATATACAACATAAGACTTAGAACAAGAAATAACTGAATAAGTCTTCCCTATAATTAAGAGCTTAAATCACTTCCATCCTTTAAAACATGTAATCACACAAACAATGAATTTATAACAATTACAAAAGGGACTTCCAGTTCTATTATCACACACAAATACCACCGAGGAAGTTCAGCCCGATCCAACATAAATGTAAATTGTGCACTGCCAAGGGTCGAACGACACGAACCATAGATGCATCTATTAGCCCACTCGCGAATCATACATGCTACGTGGTTTCACATAGATTTCTTAAGTTATTATAGTATTCTTCCATTCTTTTCAAAATACGAAGTTCAAATGAAAACCTTTAAGATCCCAATTTTTATAACAATTTCAACTCCTTTCAAAATATTTAGTAAGCAAACTCAATCCCGCTACTTCTCAAGGCAAAATATAAACATAAATCGGTAAAAATATCAACAAGGCATGATGTGAGCCTAAAACTTCCCGTACATAGGCATAGTTAGTAGCTACGTACGGACTCTCGTCACCTCGTGCGTACGTAGCCCCCACAAATAGAAGCACATTTTGAATTATTTCACCTATGGAGTTAATTCTGTCTTACAAGGTTAGAAAGGAGACTAACCTTACTCCGAAGTTCCATAGCCGGCTCCCAAACTTTTCAAACAACTCGACCGATGCCCAATACTCCAAAACTCGCTTTCGCTTTATTAACATTCACAAGCTTTTAATCCTCCTCCGACATCGTAACATTGAGCAAAATGCTCATACGCCACTAACAAATTGATATCTACAATTACAATCTCAATTATAATCAAAATATGACTCAAAAATAGTTATCAATATCCATTTATGGCTCACAGTTGGCTACAAGCCTCCAGCTCAAATCGTCTAATAGGTTCACTTACTAGCACATTCAACTCCACTCTTATCATTTAATACCCATTTGAAGTCATAAATGATACTACATTAATTCTCCAACACCGCCTAATTACTATTCATCGTCTTCCTTAACCAACATTTCCAAAATATTCAATTTGGTGATTACTTAGTTGAACACTTCCAACTAAGCTAGAAAATGTTTCCATAGGTTCATTGCATCTTTTAATTTCATTTGTAAAAATACTATTTATCTCTCCTTCATTTTCTCAAGAACACTATTCATGCAATGAACTAGGGTTTATGAAATCAATTATCCAACCATACCAACTTGAAACAAATATTAGAATTACTCTCACCGACTCATAAGAAATGAGCTTGACGCATTAGTATTACCTTCCTTAAGCTTTTCCTTAAAAATACAATGTTTGGAAAATTTGGTGTTCTTGAACAACTTGAAAGATTTCTAGCGATTTCAAAGATTGAATGATGTTAATACTAGTTTTAATAGGATGTTATTAACTTAAAATATCCGAAAAAACTCACCTTGTATTCTTAAGTAGTCCCCGGGTCGAATCCACCATTAAAGAACCAATCCCTAGCTCAAGAAAATCCCCAAAAATGGCTGCTGCCTATGACTGCCTTATATAGGCACAGGTGCTTCAGGGAGTTGTACCTTGTGTTGTGCAGGTTGTACCTCGTATTACATGTTTTCCCTTGCTAGACACCTTTTACTCAAACGTCCAGAACTCCTAGTAGAAATATCCAAATGACGAACAGTTTGAAGCGTTAGAAACTAGAATAAAAGATATTTCATTTGATAGGTTGTCCACCATATAAATTCTTATATATTTTGAGATATAAGCTTCCAAAGTCGGCTCCATGCATCAGAAATGTCTGGCGAAACTGCTTTACCAGCCTTCATTCAATCGATCGTAACTTTCTGATCAAATGTCCAAATAATAAATGGTTTAACTCTGTGGAAACTAGAACCAAAGGTCTACAATTTTATGTTTTGATAATTTTCATATTCCTTATAGATTGTGATATATAAACTTCCAAATTAAGCTCTGCGATTGCACCAGTTCCTGTCCAAAAACAGCTTTTGCAGCAGAAAAATTTCAGCAGCTCCTTTGTCCGAAATCCATTCCGTTAACCTTCCGAAATCCACCCCAGGCCCTCGGGACCTTAAACAATTATACCAACATGTCCCAAAATACAATACGAACTTAGTCGAGGCTTCAAACCACTTCAAACAACACAGAAGTTATGAATCGCGCATCGAATAAAATTATGAGTTTTTAAATCTTTCAACTTCTATATTTTGCGCCGAAACGTATCAAATCTATCCGAATGACTTCAAATTTTGCACACGAGTCATAAATGACATAGTGGAGCTGCTACAATTTTTATAATCGGACTCTGACCCCGATTTTTAAAAATTAACTCTCGGTCAAACTTTCCAAAAATCTTCTATTTTCCAACTTTCACCAAAATGCGCCGAATTGTCCTACGGACTTCCAAATCCATATCTGAACATGCACCTAAGTCCGAAATCACCATATGAAACTATTAGAATCATCAAAATTTCATTACGGGGTCGTTTTCTCAAAATCAACCCTTGGTCAGATTCTTCCAACTTAAAGCTTGCGAAATGAGAATTCTCTTTCCAAATCCACCCTGAATTTCCTGAATTTCAATTCCGACCATGCGTACAAGTCATAATACCTGAAGTGAAGCTGCTCATGGTCTCAAACCGCCGAGCGAAGCATTATATCTCAAAATGATCGGTCGGGTCATTACATTCTCTCCAACTTAAACATACGTTCGTCATCAAACGTGCTAATAATTGCTCCGGGGTTGTCTGAAATCACTATTTAACACCGCGTGCACCTACCCGTGCTACCACAACCCAGTTGAGCATATTAGCTTGATCAAATATGAAGATTCTCCATTTTATTTAGTCATGTTAACCTTAGAGAAAAATTCCAACATCTGAAATTCTCTACCAGGTCTGTTTCCAACATACGAACACCGTATCAATCTCTATGCGATGCACCGATACATGATTGCATACCTTTGCTGAATCCACACTATGCACTACATAACTTACATACTATAATAACATCCTCTGATAACAATAGCCGTAATTTCACGAATCTGATGCTCACAATGCACCTCATGACATATATAAGTCTTGTCAACTCTGGAAATACCGCCATGATAGAAGAGATGTGTAGAAATTCATAACCAACTGCCAAGTCAACAAATCATTGAATCTCTCTTCTTGACTAGAATCATCACCCCATTATGAACCAAATAATGGTTGCTCTTTAATATGCTTCATATAATCCGATCGCGCTGATCCGAGATCCAAAAATCTCGTCTCACCCAGTATAAGCTGCTCAAGCAATAAGCCACCTTAGACTCTGCCAAAATCTCATATAATGTCGCAATGTGCCATCAAGATACAAACTCGAATGTGATATATAAAGAAACGAACTCTAGAAAGGGCTACTCAACCCACGTAACTAATTAGACGACTGAAATGGTGTTATGAACCTTCCTTAGAAAATGGAAATAAAACACACAAAAATAGATATAGGGGACTGTGCGCAACATCACATTGTCACAGTGTGCAACCTGATCCAAACAACATATCAGTGGCGGCATGCCACCTGATCTACACAAAATCTAGATAAGGAGATATTTACCGAGCTAAAATGCTCATTGTTACAAAATACCCGGATATAGGCCACACGCATGCTAAGTGCATAATACCATCCCTGGGGAGGGAGACAGATAGTGCCATACACTACAAAAGTCAAGCACAACTAAGGTGCGATATATGATCTGAATCTCGAGAGCCATCCTGCTCACATAACATCAATGCTACGCAGAACCTCCGCACATGTGAAATTTATCAAGTCGCTTCACAACTCACACGTCAAAATATAGTATTATATGAAATAGACAACGACGAGAAAACATCCAACATTCGGATACTCCTCCCTAAGGAGCGCTATGCTGAAATGAACACACCCGGCCTGATATAGAGCCCATATTCATATTTAAATCCATCCACAGACCTCACGCCGATTCTGATCGCACCGTACTAGGCTAATAACCTTTCAAGGGTCCATAATAACCCTTTTTTCCATAACACACAAGAACAACCACCATGACCGGAATAAACTTCCACAGTCCACAACCAAATGAATCGAGCGCCCTCCAGGCAAAAAATCCCAAATTAGCGATATTACCACAATCTTCACACTTGGTTTCAATTCTTCAATCAGTCAAGTGACTGAACGTCACACCTATACAATCTTCCCGTGGGATACGCTCCCACGACATTCCGCACTAGGTAACAAGTCTATACATTCATACCATCGGCCGCACTAATGTTGTAAAGCGAATCAAGGATCCACAAATCAATACACAAAGCCTCTTAAACAAGACACCGAGCTTAGGTGACGCTGAAGAAAATACCAACTTACTCTAAGTATCTAAATTCTTTTCCTGCTCATCTGAGCTTGTGACATCCTCGTCAACATTGAACCATAACCTTGATCCTTAACTTCCAATTCCCATGCTACTCACTGCACCTAATCATGCCAATACGCAAGAGTACAAGAATATCATCATAATTCCTGAACCACTAATAGATTAAACACTTATCATATAGGAGCTTTTCACTTAACTCATTTCAGGAGAACCATAGCAGCACGCGACTGAATTCTCATAACCGCCGAAAATATGATCCTCAGGAATTAGTCTAAACCACCATGATCCTTCCATGATCCATACACACATAACATGCCATAAAAATTGAATACCTCCAGATAAGTCAATTACGGCTGTCGTTAAGCCTCACACGTACCGCCAAAAATCACATCCATAACTCAACGCAGTTAAGGAACTAATCATTGCCACCATCATGCCAATTAGACCATTGCCAGACGGGCCGTCTTCTCCCAATATATTCTTAACTTGCATTAGAAATAATAATAAATCCTTTCATTACATCACAAACCTAAATCCGTACTCATCCCGAGTGACCTTATCTCACGAGACCACGTTGTCCCAAATCCTACAAACCATCTCATACCCTATTCGCATCTTCAACTGGTACACCCCGTTTTGATAATTCCTCCATGAATCCGAAGTCATTTGCTTCCATCCTCCAATGTTGCACCACATACCTAATGATAACATAAAACATCCCAAGTCCTTAGGAACTATACTCAAATTCTTGAATCACACCAGGACCACTGTTGAGGGTCACCCACTCTGACTTGGCCCCGAATATAAGCCAAATTCTAGTGCTCTGCTAGCACGTGAACACCCTATTTGAGAAGCTCCCATCTGAATTCTTTTCTCTTGTACATTACTCCCACAAGAAGCAGATTCTCTGAGTTTTCCCAAACTGAACATGAATTGATAAAGCCAGTTATAGCACACATTTCCTCAAATCCTTTGCTCAAATCACCACTGATGTTCTCTTTCCTTAGTCATAATAACCCACCAATATATCGATAACCAGAAACCTCATAAGTAGATAACCATACAATCCAATCATGGGCGGTGGGTTCTCCCTCTTAGCTTGAAGCCACCTAATACATAACTATGGAATACACCGAGATTCCTTATCCCCCATTGATATGGTCTTGCACAATCAACCCGCAAAATTCCTCGAAATCCTTCTGTTAGCATTTTCTGAACACTCTGAATCGCTAACCACCTTTACATATTCGACCTCTTACCGGATGGCCAGTAGAATATTTCGTAGAAGCTTCGTCAACCACGCGACCGCTGACCTGCCCACAAGAGATAACCCACCTGTGGAAATTACATGCCGACATCTTCCAACGTCGCTGCACTGGGTACAATTACTACAAACTCAGTAACCCATCATGAGCCCGTGCTCATTCACCGGTTGTACAAGTTCGTTCACTCCTCATGGACATCAACTAAAGGTGCGACAATACATTCAAATCCAAAGTCATGTTGTGTCCTTCTTCATATCAAGAAACTCCTTTCTATCGTATCAAATCTCCCGCCGAATAATAGCCAATGTCCCAAATTGAGTCTGTAAACCTAGTCATTGTCCACCATGAATCCCAAATCACTCTAAACGTTTCTCAAAGAGTGTAGTCATCCTACCACAGAACCCATATGCTAATCTTCCATTCTCCCACTTTGTTCAAACTCACTCCCTTAAGCAACTACCCGATTCTTATTTCTTACACCTTGACTTCTAAAAATTTAACCATAGCAAGACACTTCCCACATGTCTTTCTTCATACTTCGCCGCCTATTTGTTGCCTTAAATCAAAATCTATCTATGTAGCACTTGAACCAATAAATCGCTACTAACTTCAAACTTTTCCGAGAATCATTTTCCTCGAGCTATCAACACTAGGAACGCCGATCCGATTCTAAACCTCTGCACAATGCGATCTCTGATAGCCGCTTCTTCGGCACTATTTCATGCTACTTCCCCAAAGGCGAATTAAAGAAAACCATAACACCAGCGAACTTAACGACTCAACAAGGAAAATGACACCACATCACAGATGAAAATTCCACCACGCTCGAAAATACCAAGTCTCCTTACTCCATCAACCCAAACCTGAACACTTATATAGTCTAATTGCCTTTCCTTTGCTAGAAATAAAATACCGAATCTTTGAATCACAAATTGAGTAAACCTCTTTTCAAGTCATTCATTGCCCCGACACAGAGGCAAACATCTTACCATCACCTCAGTACTGTGCGATAACAACTCATGAGAATCATAGTAACATGTACATAGCCAAAAATCTCTTAGAAGTACATATACCGAGCTGAAATGACGGAATATCTTTTCGCAAGGCGATGACAATAGCCCAATCAACTACGCAGGGAGAAACATCATGCACCGCATCTGTAGTACCATTACAATTCCTCAAATTCTCAATTTATGATCAGCACTTCACGTCACATAAGACTGAACGAGAAGGAAATGAGGCATAAGCCTCAAAGGAATCAAATCGCACGATGAGGAATGAAGAAGGGAAGTGCTCCTAACATCCCTGTAGCCTCTCGAAGATAAGTACAGACGTCTCCGTACCGATCTGCAAGACTCTACTAGACTTGCTCATGACTCGTGAGACCTAAGTGAACCTAGTGCTCTGATACCATGTTGTCACAATCCAAAATCCATTAAAGGTCCTGATGGCGCCGGACACCACTGTCAGGCAAGCCAACACTAAATAGTTAATTAAATTATCATTTTAGTATTTCTGAAAATATAAATTTCCTTCAATCAAGTAAATATCCTATAATCATCCAAGAACCCGGTGTCACAAGTACATGAGAATTTACTAGAAAGTAAAATAAAATACAATAATTGTCCGTAATATAAATTTGGACATAAAAGAAGATACAAGTACTCTGAAGGAGACTCTGTTGGTTGTGGATCATCTCATAAGATGCAGCTCACCTAAGTTCCAGTATCAACTACGTCATTGCGCCCGCAAGACCACTATCCAAACATGTACCTGTACAACAAGTGTAGTATGAGAACGAAAATAACGCGTACCCAGTAAGTATCACGTCTATCCTCGAAGAAGTAGTGACGAGAGGTCGACTCCGACACTTACTAGTGGTCCAATAATATGATAATATGAACTTCTAATTGAGCATGATATACAACATAAGACTCAGAACAAGAAATAACATAACAAGTCTTCCCCATAACTAAGAGTTTAAATCACTTTCATACTTTAAAACATGTAATCAAACAAACAGTGAATTTATACCAATTACAAAAGGAACTTCTAGTTTTATTATCACACACAAATACCATCGAGGACGTTCGGCCCGATCCAACATAAATGTAAACTATGCACTGCCGAGGGTCGAACGACGCAAACCATAGATGCATCTATTACCCCGCTCGCGAATCATACATGCAACGCGGTCAAATATAAATTTAAAAGAATTACCCCGCTTGCGAATCATACAGGCGACGCGGTTTCACATAGATTTCTTAAGTTATTATAGTATTCTTCCATTATTTACAAAATACAAAGTTCAAATGAAAACCTTTAAGATCCCAATTTTTATAACAATTTCAACTCCTTTCAAAATATTTAGTAAGAAAACTCAATCCCGCTACTTCTCAAGGCAACAATAAACATAAATCGGTAACAATATTAACGTGGCATGATATGAGCCTAAAACTACCCGTACATAGGCATAGTTAGTATCTACGTACATACTCTCGTCACCTCGTGCGTACGTAGCCCCCACAAATAGAAGCACATATTGAATTATTTCACCTATGGGGTTAATTCCGTGTTACAAGGTTAGAAATGAGACTAACCTCGCTCTGAAGTTCCATAGCCGGCTCCCAAGCCTTTCAAACAACTCGACCGATGCCCAAACGCTCCAAAACTCTCTTTCGCTTTATAAACATTCACAAGATTTTAGTCCTCCTCCGACATTGTAACATTGAGTAAAATGCTCATATGCCACCAACAAATTGATATCTACAATTACAATCTCAATTACAATCAATATGACTCAAAAATAATTATCAATATCCATTTATGGCTCACAAGTTGGATTCAAGCCTCCAGCTCAAATCGTCTAATAGGTTCACTTACTAGCACATTCAACTCCACTCTTATCATTTTAATACCCATATGAAGTCATCAATGATATTATATTAATTCTCCAACACCGCCAAATTACTATTCATCGTCTTCCTTAACTAACATTTCCAAAATATTCAATTTGGTGATTACTTAGTTGAACACTTCCAACTAAGCTAGAGAATGATTCCATAGGTTCGTTGCATCCTTTGATTTCATTTCTAAAAACACTATTTATCTCTCCTTCATTTTCTCAAGAACACTATTCGTGCCATGAACTAGGGTTTATGAAATCAATTATTCAACCATGACAACTTGAAACAAATATTAGAATTACTCTCACCGACTCATAAGAAATGAGCTTGAAGCATTGGTATTACCTTCCTGAAGCTTTTCCTTAAAAAATTAATGTTTGGCAAATTTGGTGTTCTTGAACACTTGAAAGATTTCTAGGGATTTCAAAGATTGAATGATGTTAATACTAGTTTTAATAGGATGTTATTAACTTAAAATATCCGAAAAAACTCACCTTGTATTCTTAAGTAGTCCCCGAGGTCGAATCCACCATGAAATAACCAATCCCTAGCTCAAGAAAATCCCCAAAAATGGTTGTTGCCCGTGACTGCCTTATATAGGCACATGTGCTTCAGCGAGTTGTACCTTGCGCTATGCAGGTTGTACCTCGTATTACAAGTTTTCCCCTGCTGGACATCTTTTACTAAAACGTCCATAACTCATTGTTGAAATATCCAAATGATGAACGGTTTGAAGCGTTAGAAACTAGACTCGAAGATTATTCATTTGAGTGATTGTGCACCATATAACTTGTATACGGTCTAAATCAGACATACCCGATTTCATTGACAGGGGAGTTACCTGTAGCTCCGTAATAGATCAAGCTTGAAGCTCGAAGATAAGAACATCGAACCTGGAGATCGAAGTGTTCGTTTTGATCGAGGACAACAACAATCGAGATCAAGCATGAATGACTTAAAGTAATGCGCAAACACGGAATGGCGAGATATCAGGAACCGGATCGGATCATGGCAGAAATCCAGGAACAAATCAAATCAAAGCGGTTATTGCTGCCAATCATGGGGTTTACTCCCGCCAGATGGTCCATATTCTGCTTCAAACCCAGAGTCACTGCCTTTTTCGTCTTAGCCTCCTCACGAAGCTGCTCAACTAATTCGGCCTTCTACTGAGCCTGTAGGTTCAAAGTGTTAGTCGCCGAAGAGGGTTTTCGACTTTGTATTCAGAAGTAAGTTCGCATGGCCCGTGAGTGCACTCTTCAATGCGTGGATCCACCGACATTTTTTCACCGGCCGGCCGCGATGAGGAGGCCTTTTCTTTTTGAAGAACAGTCTTTGATGTTTTTTCCATTGCTCTGTGAGGTTTAAGAAAGAAGAAGGTGGAATTTGTGTTTTAATAGGAGATTGGCAAACAGAAACTGGTCAAGATGGTGAACTTGAAAAGAATAGAGGAGCTTTAAGAGATTAGAGGAAGTTTTGAAAGTAAAGTTTGAGAAGATTATGAAGGTGATCTATTTATAATGGCCATTTCGACGGTTTAAGAGCACTAGTGGCTGACCATCAACTGGCATTAATTAATGACCTTGGGAACTTTGCATACGCGATGCTTCAATCACTTCTATTGCTTACATCACAAGATTGACGTCATGATTGATCGAGGTATTAAAGTAGAGTTTCAAGTTCGTTTCTTCTCGTTACACTCCAACAAAAGAGGGGACTATTTGTATACGGTCGAAATCGGACATACTCGATTTCATTGACAGGGGAGATAACTCGAGGGTAGCTCCATAATAGATCAGGCTCGAAGCTCGAAGATATGAACATCGAACCTGGAGATCGAAGTGTTAATTTTGATCGAGGCCAGCAACAATCGAGACCAAACATGACTGACCTCGAGTAATGCATAGCAACGGAATGACAAGATATCAAGAAATGGTCGAAGATCACGGCAGAAATCCAAGAATAGATTAAATCGAAGCGATTATTTCTTCCAATCATGGGATTTACTTACATTATTAGAATTGTACCTTATTTAGGATTCCTCTATTATATAAAAAGGGATCCCATTCATTTGTAAAGAGATCATATTCACTTTTCACTAATAAGAATCTATACTTCTGCTGCTCTCTTTATTTACTCATTGTTTATCCATGTTCATCACTGTTTGTTCCATTCTTTACTGTTCTTATGATTTAACCTCGAGACCATCTCAAACCGAGGTCGAGGCATTGCTTGCAGACTGGTTTAATTTATTTTATTGTCCAATTTACATACTTAATTCATTTTTTATCAATTGGTATTGAATTAAATCACATATCCTTAAAACCACAATATAAGTTTAATTGTTACTGGATTCTTAGGGTATACAGTTTGGCGCCCACCGTGGCGCTAAGATAATAGTGATTCTTCAGTACTAATTATGATAAAACACACTATTTTACGCTTGTTCTTGTCAAGAATTTTTTCTTTCAGGTTAAAACATGTCAAACTCACAAAATGCATCCACATACGGTGACAATGGCCTCGGACTACACGGGGAAAATGAAAATATGATTGCTCTAGGAATCAAGGTGCCACAGGAAAATGAAAATATGATGTCAGTTCGCACGTTGCTCTAAATGAGGACCTAGGCGCAGATTTCGATGGAGGTGTATGTAGAGAAGGCCGGTCTGGTGGCCAAGAAACACAGGGCAGAGGAGACGAAGGAGTCAGTCTACAAGTGATATTCGAGATGCTTCAGGCTCAGCAAACCACTATTGCCCAGTTACAAAGTCAACATAGAGCTCCGAATAGGGTCGAGCTAGAAATTACTCACCGTACCGAGCCAGTACAGGAAAGGTCGAATGGTAACACATCAGGGACTGATCCTGCGATAATGAAAATGCTCGAGGAGCTCACCAGAATAATCGAATTAGGAGAGAAGAAAATCGAAGCCAACGATAAAAAGGTGGAGACATACAACTCTCGAGTTGATCAGATACCGGGGGCTCCACCAATTTTGAAAGGGATGGATTCGAAGAAGTTTGTACAAAATCCGTTTCCTCCAAGTGCGGCTCCGAATCCTATTCCAAAGAAGTTTCGTATGCCAGAAAAACCTAAATATAGTGGTACCACCGATCCCAATGATCAAGTTACTTCTTAGACATGCGCCATCAAAGGTAATGATTTGGAAGATGATGAAATCGAATCTGTATTATTGAAAAAGTTTGGAGAGACCCTGTCGAAGGGAGAAATGATTTGGTATCACAACCTACCACCGAGTTCCATCGAATTATTTTCCATGTTAGCAGATTCTTTCGTAAAGGCGCACGCCGGTGCCATACAGGTCGCAACAAGGAAATCAAATCTTTTCAAGGTAAGACAAAAGGATAATGAAATGCTGAGGGAATTCGTGTCTCGATTTCAAATGGAGCACATGTAATTGCCACCTGTCACAGATGATTGGGCCGTTCAAGCTTTCACCCAAGGGTTGAATGAATAGAGTTCAATAGCATCACGTCAGTTGAAACAAATTTGATAGAGTATTCGGCTGTAACTTGGGCAGATGTGCACAATCAATATCAATCGAAGATCAGGGTCGAAGATGGCCAACTAGGAGCCCCTTCCAGTTCAGTACATCCAAACAGGTCGACAAGTAAAAATCAGAGGGATGTCGATATGGAGCCAAGGTCGAACAAAGACCGATACCAACCATATATCGCAGATCGAAGGAACAATGGTCCAGGATGCAATTCCGCCCGTAATGATCAAAGAAGTGATTGAGGATAGAGTTATCGAGGACTTATGAGCAAAAGTTGTTTTGAAAAGTATGCAGATTCCACAGTGGCACCTCGATTATCAAAATATATTTTTAGCATCGATGCATCAGGCATTGTATCGGCAATCAAAAGGATCAAAGACATTAGGTGGCCCAGACCCATAAATACTGATCCTTCCCAAAGAAACCCAAATCTGGTGTGCAAGTATCATGGCACGCATGGTCATAGGACCAAGGATTGCAGGCAGTTAAGGGAGGAGGTAGCCCATCTATGAAACGAGGTCCACCTTCGAGAGTTCCTCGGCGATCGAGCCGAGAATCATTTTAGGCAAAGGGACGCTAATAGGAAGAACGAATAGGAAGAACCCTAACATGTCATTCATATGATTGTCGGTGGGGTTCGATGTTCCACAGGGACCCATATTCAAACACACTATGGTATCAATCACTAGGGAGAAACGAACCCGAGATTATGTACCCGAAGGTACCTTGACGAAGAAGCAGAAGGCATTTCTCAGACACACAATGACGCTCTGGTAATTTCTATCTTATCAAATAGAGTTCAAGTTAAGTGTGTTTTAGTGGATCCAGGTAGCTCGGAAAACATCATCCGATTAAGGGTCGTGGAGAATCTCGGCCTACAGGATCAAATTGTGCCTGCAGCTCGAGTCTTAAACGGCTTCAATATGGCCAGTGAAACAATCAAAAGGGAAATTATCCTACCGGTGAACGTGGCTGGAACCATTCAAGATACCAAGTTCCACGTAATCAAGGGCAACATGAGGCACACTGCCCTGCTCGGAAGGCATTGGATCTACAACATGAGGGCAGTCCCCTCGACCTCCACCAGATGATGAAATTTCTGATATTGGACGGTGTAAAAACAGTGTACGGGGAGCAACATGCTACAAAGGAAATATTTGTGGTCGATGAGATAACATCGATATCGACGTCATCAACCTCAAAAAAGTCGAGCATCAAAGGTAAACAGGGAGACAAATAGCAATCACCGCCACCAGCCTCGACCGAATCAGGGAAGCAGGAGATAGAAGAAGAAGAAAAAGAATAAGAAGAAGAAGAAGAAGAAGAAGAGGAGGATTTTCTGACCCTTCGAACTTTTGTTGTTCCCGAAGATTCTGACGCCACCAAATCAACGGTCGAAGAGATGGAACAGGTTATACTAATCGAGTACCTACCCAATTGAAAGGTACATCTGGGAACGAGATTAACCCCCGAACTCAGGAAAAAGCTTATTCAATTTCTTATTGATAACATATATTTTTTTGCCTGGTCCTATTTAGACATGACAGGGATCCCACCGGAGATAATAATGCATCGATTAAGCCTGGACCCTCGGTTCAGACCGGTAAAGCAAAAGAGAAGGCCCCAGTCCGAGGTAAATCACGCATTCATAAAAGACAAGGTAACTAAACTTCTCAAAATAGGGTCCATTCGGGAGGTAAAATATCCCGAATGGTTAGCCAATGTAGTTGTAGTCCCTAAAAAAGGAACAAACTTAGAATGTGTATTGATTATAAGGATTTGAACAAGGCATGTCCCAAAGATTCTTTTCCACTGCCTAGCATCGATCGCATGATCGACGCCACGACCGACCACGAGATCCTTACTTTTCTCGATGCCTATTCCGGGTACAATCAAATTCAGATAAACCCAGAAGACCAAGAAAAGACTTCATTTATCACCAAGTACGGAACATACTGTTATAATGTAATGACATTCGGATGAAAAAAATGCATGAGCTACTTACCAACGCCTAGTAAATAAAATGTTCGAAGAAAAAATAGGTAAGTCAATGGAGGTATATATTGATGACATGCTAGTTAAGTCCCTGCCCACAGAGGACCATTTGGCTCATTTGCAGGAAATATTAGAGATTCTGAGGAAATATAACATGAAGCTCAACCCCGAGAAGTGTGCCTTCAGGGTCGGTTCGGGCACGTTCTTGGGCTTCATGGTGTCGAATTGGGGGATCGATATCAACCCCGATAAAATCAGAGCCATCAAAGACATCACCGCCGTGGACAGTGTAAAAGTCGTACAGAGGTTGACTGGGTGGATAGCTGCTTTAGGCCGATTCATCTCGAGATCATCGGATCGAAGCCACATATTTTTCTCTCTACTAAAAAATAAGCACGATTTCGCCTGGACCCCGGAATGCCAACAAGCTTTAGAGGAATTGAAGCGATACCTATCGAGACCACCATTGCTTCACACTCTGAAGGCAGATGAGAAACTTTACTTGTACTTGGCAGTACTAGAAATTGCGGTAAGTGGTGTCCTGGTTCGAGAAGATCGAGGTACGCAATTCCCTGTTTATTACATATATCGAACCTTAGGAGAAGCAGAAACTAGATATCCACACTTAGAGAAATTGGCACTTGCACTGATAAGTGCTTCTAGAAAGTTAAAACCATACTTTCAGTGTCACCCCATATGCGTATTATCCACTTACCCACTTCGTAATATTTTGCACAAGCTCGAACTGTCGGGTCGATTGGCCAAATGGGTCGTCGAGCTCAGTGGGTCAGATACAGAATATCAACCCCGAACGGCCATAAAGTCTCAAATTTTAGCGGTCTTCATGGCCGATTTCACACCAACCCTTGTACCCGAAGTCGAAAAGGAACTCTTGTTAAAATCGGGTACATCATCGGGAGTATAGAACCTTTTTTCATACGACACTTTGAATGTGAAGGGGTCCGGGCTAGGCATCGTTTTGAAACCGCCCACGGGTAACACTATTAGGCAATCTATCAAGACTTATAAGTTGATTAACAATGAGGCCGAGTATGAGGCCATGATTGCAGGTCTCGAGCTAGCTAAAAGCTTGGGAGCAGAAGTTATTGAAGCTAAATGTGAGTCTTTACTGGTGGTTAACCAAGTAAACAAAACCTCTCGAAGTTCGAGAGGATAGAATGCAAATATATTTGGACAAGTTGCAGGTAACTTTTCACCGTATCAAGGAATGGACTTTACAACATGTACCTCGAGGAAAGAATATTAAGGCCAATGCGCTTGCAAATTTGGGGTCATTGGTCGTGGAGGATGAGATCAGCTCGGGGACTGTTGTTCAACTATCGAGGTCCGTGATCGAGGAAGGTCATGCTGAGATAAATTCTACAAGCTTAACCTGGGATTGGAAGAATAAATATATTGAATACTTGAAAAACGGAAAGCTCCCGTCGGACTCTAAAGAATCGAGAACCCTACGAACCAAAGCTGCACAATTCACGTTGGCTGAAGATGGAACATTATATAGGAGACCATTCGACGGACCATTGTCTGTATGTTTGGGACCAGGGGACACTGATTATGTTCTACGAGAGGTCCATGAAGGCACTTGTAGTAACCACTCTGGCGTCGAATCACTTAGTCACAAAGTCATTAGAGCGGGATACTACTAGGATATCATGGAAAAAGACTCTAAGGAATTTGTTCAAAAATGTGATAAATGTCAAAGGTTTGCAGCGATGATCCACCAGCCTAGAGAACAACTTCATTTGGTCTTATCCCCATGGTCATTCATGAAATGGGGGATGGGCATCGTCGGCCCTCTGCCATCGGCCCCAGGTAAAGCTAAGTTCATTTTATTTATGACTGACTATTTCTCTAAATGGGTTAAAGCACAGGCTTTCGAGAAAGTCAGGGATAAAGAGGTTATAGACTTCATCTGATATCATATCGTGTGTCTATTCGAGATATCCGCCAAAATAGTGTGCGACAATGGAAAATAATTTATCGGCATCAAAGTGACGAAATTCCTCGAAGACCATAAAATAAAAGGATATTGTCAATGCCGTATCATCCTAGTGGAAACGGACAGGCTGAAACGATGAACAAGACTATCATCCAAAAACTAAAGTAAAGGTTGAACAACACTAAATGGAAATGGATAGAAATTCTACTCGAAGTCCTTTAGGCATATCGAACAACATCGAAATCTAGTATGGGGGCAACTCCGTTTTCCTTAGTATATGGTTCCGAAGCCTTGATTCCAGTTGAAGTCGGGGAACCCAATGCCAGGTTTTGACATACAACAGAAGGATAAAATCACGAGGCTATGAATACTAGCCTCGATTTATTGGATGAAAAACGAGAAGCTGTGTTCGTTCGAATGGATGCACAAAAGCAACGAATCAAAAAAATACTACAATAGGAGAACCAAACTTTTCCACTTCAGAATCGGGGACATAGTCCTACAAAAAGTCACCATCAACACTCGATATCCTAATGAAGGAAAGCTCGGCCCGAATTGGGAAGGACCCTACCAAGTCCTCGACATAGTTGGGAAAGGGTCTTATAAGCTCAGAACGATGGACGGCGAACCACTACCATTCAATTGGAACATATCACTTCTCAAACGATATTATTTCTAAGGTATGACTTCCTCCCTTCTTTCAGTCATATATATATATACGATGCTAACTTATTGCAGGTGTTCGATCAAAGATATTGAGACCTCATGTTTTAAAGTACGCGTTGCACTCTTTTTCCCTTACATCGATTTTTATCCCAAATGGGTTTTTTCCGATGAGATTTTTAATGAGGTAACAATTATGTGCTACCTGAGAACAATTCAACAATATCCAAGAATTATTTACAATGAACCTCGAATATTGGGGGCGTCACCCTCGGAGGTTATATTTTTGAGAAAAGTACTTCGTGTTAAAGGGTCTCGGCCGAGACCCGAGGGCAAAACATGTACGCATGTATAAATTATTCAAGGAAACATTCTTTCTGTATCAAATATCTTGTGTCTCAAAGAAACTTTTATACTATACGAGCTCCAATACTTATATTTTATGAGAAATGGCTCAAGGGCCAAGTACAAATATGCCTCGAACACTTGGGGACATCCGTTGACGATCGACATATTCGAGTTATCTAAACTCAAACTAATAAGACCTCAAAAAGGCATCCCTCGATTTATAGGCCAAGGCTTTCGTTCTCGGGGACTAATATTTCGAATAAGTTCGAAGATTTATTGAGAAATAATCCCAATAGGCATACCCAAAGGCTACAACAAAACTAATGCAGCTCGGAGACGTCCAAATCCCGCAATAAAAATAGGCCTTCGAATTTTTTGAAACACCGATTAAAAAAGGCTACCCTCGGCAAATAATCAAAAGGGCTTCGATAAAATAAGCCCTCAAAAAACCCTAAGAGGTATCAAATTATCGTGCTAAGGCACAAAAATCAAAAGGGTTTCAATCGATATCAAAGCCTCAAAAAACCCAATGGGTAAAAAATACATGCTAAGGCATAAATTTTTTTTTACTAAGTCTGGAAATAATAGCCATCTTTTAGAGGCCATATTGGCCCAATCTAAAGAGCCTAAGAGCCAATACACTTAGAGTTTGAGATCTTGTTCTCACTCAATTCGGACTTAAGGGTTCCACTATTCTGAGCTCAAATAAAATTGACTTGAGTATAGCTCGAGGATTCACCATTATTTGATATAAAACCTTAAGGGGTCTGTTACCGTGAGTTCGAAACTTACTCGAACTCGATTATAAAAACAATTCAATTACGGCTTCGATCAAGCCATCCGATATCAAAATCGTGGGGATCGTTGAACTCGGGGACTCACCCTTACTTAACTAAAAAAACCTAAGGGTTTGTTCTACTCTAAGTTCGAGCTAAAGCCCACTCAGTTATAGAAGTTGCAGCAGCAAAGTTTTCACAAAGTAAAGGCAAAACAAAATCTATCACAAGATTAGAGACAAAACGGAAAGAAAGGGAATCTTTCATAGATGCAAAGCATTTACAAAGACCACACAGGGTCTTACACGAAAAATCCAAAAAGAAAAAAAAAAGAAAAAAATACTAAGCGCCTAGTCCGCCTCGGGAGCCGCTTCTTTGGAAGCTTCATCTTCATCTCCTCCGCTCTCGAATCCACTCGCGGAGTCTTCATCATCGGAAAGTAAAGCTTCGGCCTCGTCCTCCAAAGCCTTTGCACTCTCAATATCAGTTGTGAGGTCGAAGCCACGAGCATGTACCTCCTCAAGAGTCTCTCTCCGAGACTGGCGCCTAACATGCTCGACGACACAGGATAATTTAACCTTAGCAGCAACATAAATCTCCTTTGCCCGAGTGTTAGCAGCTTCAACGTCAACTCGGTAAGAGGACACGAGCGCCTCCACCTCGGATGTGGCCCTTGCAAGTTCAACAACAAACCGAGCCTCGAGCTCTTAAATCTTCTTAGCTCGGGCCAAGCTCTCCTCCTTCACATGTTAGAGTTGACACTCTACCGAAGATAGCTGGGCCCAAACTGTATCTTTCTCCGAGGCAAGACGGTTCATATGCTGCTTCCACCCTAGAGTTTCTACCTTTCGTCTTAGCCTCCTCACGAAGCTGCTCAACCAATTCGGCCTTATGCTGAGCCTATAGGTTCAAAGTGTTAGTCGCCGATATCAAGTTAATACATAACAAGCGCCCAAATATTTACATTACCCATTCGATGAGCTCTGTCTGATCTTGATGAGGTCTAGTCATTTCGTCTCGAATGCGCCTAATATCCTTTTTCTTTTTGCATAGAGGGGAGTTTGAGGTCGTCTCTCTCCTCCATGAGCTTTTTGAGTTCGGACTCACATCGGGTCAGCTCAACCTGGTATTTGGAAGACACTTCTCGATGGAGCACCGTAGCCTATACAGAAAGGAAGGAAATCAGACTTAGAGAAATAAGAGAAAAATGCAAACATAATAACATGGGCTAAAACTTACTTGGTTCAGAAGCCGCTGAGCCTCATCAAAAATGAGTGATGCATCCAGGTCGGGAACATCATCGACCCCCGCAAAGCAGCTGCGGAATATATCATCCTCTTCGGGGGACGTCCCCATGGATCGGGCATCCCGAAACTGCCCTGAGAATGTGGGTTCGGGCGATGAATCATCAACGTTAATTGCCCCAAGTGAGTCAATTGAGGTATTCTATTCTCTTTGAAGGGCCTCAGAACTAGACCCTTCGGGCACACCCACCGGTTGTTAATCACGGCGGGAGGCATCATCAACACCCGAAGATTAGAGGACTCTGCTCGGACCTTCCTCCGAGATCACCTCGGTCCATGGCTGAACCTCCTCGACCGTCGCTGGGTTAGCAGTTTTTGAAGCTTCAGTTCTTCTCCTCTTCCGAACCACCACCAGGCAGTTGGCATCCTCTCCCTCCTCGTCTTCATCCCATAGTTGTTGGACCGCATCGACAGAAAGAACGGCGGGATCGATCTTTTAATTTCAAGCCTTGCTCTTCTTAGGCTTCGGAGTATCAGGAGGAGAGGCCCTCCTCCTCCTCGGGTGGAGGCGGACTCAATGCGACATTGTCTCCGAGACCTGTATGAGAAGAAATCAAGTTAAAAAGAGTATTTTACAAGAAAAGCGCCAAACACAGGCAGAGGAACTTACCATGATTTTTGGCCTCCCATCGACCCTTCGCCAAATCGCGCCACGAGCGCTCAGCATACGAAGAGGTTGAGGCCAGTTGTTGAACACAACCTGCAAGGTTTGGGACTGCACCAAGAAACCAGGGGAAAGCTGCACCATAAAGAGGAGTATAGATGAGAAAACGTAGAGGAAGCATAAAAAGTAATCAAATGTTATCGGTGAGGTTCCACTTATGCTTCATGTTCCATTCTTCGGAGAATGACATCTTCTCGACAGGGATTAAGTCATAGGTCCTAAATCGGACAAACCGACCCATCCATCTGCGGTCCTTATCCTCATCTATGCTCGAGAATAGCACCTTCGTGGCCCGGCACAGAAGCCTTATCAGTTCGCTCCGATAAAGACGGGGGTTGTATAGTCTAATGAGATGATCGAGGGTGAAAGACATCCCCTCGACCTTGCTCGTGAAGAATATGAGCAAAATGGCAATGCGCCAAAAAGAGGGGAAGATCTGGCCTAGGGTTACCCAGTATTGGCGGCAGTACTCGAGTATTACGGGATCGATGGGGCCCAGTGTGAATTGTGAAAGGGTAGGTATACACGCTTAAGAACCCTCTCACATGAGGGGTGATGTCCTCCTCGGGGTTAGAAATCACCACTTCTTTATTCTCCCAGTTACAGTTTTTGTTCACCCGCTCGAGATCGCCTTCGAATATTGAACAGATGTATCTAGACATGGGCTCACATCGGCCAAGAACCGAAGAGGGTTTTTCGACTTTGAAGTCGGAAGTAAGTTCGCATGGCCCGAGTGTGCACTCTTCAATGCGTGGCTCCACCGAAGTTTTTTCACTGGCCGGCCGCGATGAGGAGGCCTTTTATTTTTGAGGAACAGCCTTTGATGTTTTTTCCAGTGCTCTGTGGGATTAAGAAAGAAGAAGGCAGAATTTGTGGTTTAATAGGAGATTGGCAAACGTAAACTGGAAAAGATGGTGAACTTGAAGAGAATAGAGGAGATTTAAGAGATTAGAGGAAGTTTTGAAAGTAAAGTTTGAGAAGATTATGAAGGTGATCTATTTATAATGGCCATTTCGACGGTTTAAGAGCACTAGTGGCCGATCATCAACTGGAATTAATTAATGACCTTGGGAACTGTGCAGACGCGATGCTTCAATCACTTCTTTTGCTTACGTCACAAGATTGACGTCATGAGTGATCGAGTTATTAAATTGGAGTGTCAAATTCATTTCTTCTCGTTACATTCCAAAAAATGAGGGGACTATCTATATACGGTCGAAATCGGGCATACCCGATTTCATTGACAGGGGAGTTACCTCGAGGGTAGCTCCGTAATAGATTAGGCTCGAAGCTCGAAGATAAGAACATCGAACCTGGAGATTGAAATGTTCGTTGTGATTGAGGCCAACAAAAATCGAGACCAAGCATGACTGACTTCGAGTAATGCGTAACAATGGAATGACAAGATATCAGGAACCAGTCGAAGATCACGGAAGAAATCCCAGAACAGATCAAATCGAAGCGGTTATTTCTTCCAATCATGGGATTTACTTCCGTTATTAGAATTGTACCTTATTTAGGATTCCTCTATTATATAAAGAGGGATCCCATTCATTTGTAAAGAGATCATATTCACTTTTCATTGATAAGAATCTATATTTATGCAGCTATCTTTATTTACTCATTATTCATCACTGTTCATCACTGTTTGTTCCATTCTTTACTGTTCATATGATTTAACCTTGAGACCATCTCAAACCGAGGTCAAGACATTGCTTGCAGACTGGTTTGATTTATTTTATTATCCAATTTACATACTTAATTCATTGTTTATCAATTAGTATTGAATTAAATCACGTATCCTTAAAACCACAATATAAGTTTAATTGTTACTCGTTTCTTAGGGTAAACATAACTCCTTATATATTTCGAGATATAATATCCAAAGTCGGCTCCACGCATCAGAAATTTCTGGCGAAACTGCTTTACCAGTCTTCATTCAATCGATCATAACTTTCTGATCAAATGATGAATGGTTTAACTTTCTAGAAACTAGAATCAAAGGGCTATAACTTTCATGTTTTTATTCCTTATAGATTTCGATAGATAAGCTTCCAAAGTCAGCTCTGTGATTGCACCAGTTGCTGTCCAAAAACAACTTTTGCAGCAGCAAACTTCCAGCAGCTCCTTTGTCCGAAATCCATTCCGTTAACCTTTCGAGATCCACTCGAGGCCCTCGGAACCTTAACCAATTATACCAACATGTCCCAAAATAAAATACGAACTTAGTCAAGGCTTCAAACCACATCAAGCAACGCCGAAATTACGAATCGCATCGAATCAAATTATGAATTTTCAAATCTTTCAACTTCTATATTTTGCGCCGAAACATATCAAATCTATTCGGAATGACTTCAAATTTTGCACACGAGTCACAAAAGACATAATGGACTTGTTCCAATTTTCAAAATCAGATTCTGACCCCGTTTTTTAAAAATAAACTCTCGGTCAAACTTTCTAAAAATCTTCTATTTTCCAACTTTCACCAAAATGCGTTGAATTGTCCTACGGGCTTCCAAATCCAAATATGAACATGCTCCTAAGTCCGAAATCACCATACGAAACTATTGTAACTATCAAAATTCCATTCCGGGGTCGTTTTGTAATAATCAAGCCTTAGTCAGACTCTTCCAACCTAAAGCTTCCGAAATGAGAATTCTCTTTCCAAATCCACTCTGAACTTCCCGAATTTCAATCCGACCATGCGTACAAGTCATAATACTTGAAGTGAAGCTGTTCATGGCCTCAAACCGCCGAACGAAGCGTTAGATAAAGATCAGTCGGGTCGTTACAAATTTTGTCCTTCCAAACCACGTCGAACTAATCCCAGCTGGTGAGGACGTGGTACAGGTTCATCGCCACTGGATACTGCACTTTATATGCTTATCCTTTCCTCATCGTTTATTCGTTCCCCCTATTTATGTTGGTGGAGGAATTTTGTTATCACTACGACGTCTGCCTTACTCAGCTTGTGCCATATATCTATTAAATTATAAGGTAGCTGACCAAATTTTCCGAGCTGGCCGGGGTCGAGCTGACTTTGCAGCATTTGGTTCATCTCTTTGCCCCTAGCTTTTATAGGGGGACAATATTGAATCTTCACCATCGAGGGGTCAATTTTTTGGTGGTGAAGACAGACGATAACGCCAGTCGTCAATTCTGGCTTATTTTTTTCTACGTTAGGACCGAGGACGTGGTGGCTAATGCTAACGGCTTTCTAGAGGCTTGGAATTACACACGTAACTGCTCGTACGTTCTTTTACTTACTTGGAGATAGTTGAAGGACATTTTCTTTCTTTGTAGCCAACACTCAGCCTCCCCTTTTAGTCACACGTATCTCTGACTAGGTTGACCAAATCCTCCCCCACGTCATAGGGATCCGCAGCTGGCCGAGCTTCATAAAAAAATTCAGCTCGACTATTCCTTCGACATGTAGCTTTCCTTTTTTGGCCCGTAGTCGTCTTATTTTTGTTGTATGCCGACTCATTTTCTTGACTTAGGAGTTAATTTCTTTCTTAGGTAGAGGGTCTTCTAGAAGGAGCCGAGCACCGATGCCATCCTTTTGGAGGAAGCCTAATGCCCTTTCGATTTCTGCCCCTGTTGTGATTACTGCCGCTTCAATGCCGACCCCTTATTCGGCCACCACAGTCCAAGAACATGCCTATATTCCATCCTCTACCTTGATCCTCAACGCCTTTCACTGACTAATGTGGACGACGATATCTCTCATGATGATAGTAGTCTAATACCTCGTAAGAAGAGAGTCGTGGATGCGAGAGGAGAAAAGCCAATAGTCATCAACTTGGAAGAACGTGACTTTGTTCTTTGGGAGACAGCCACAATGTATGAGAGCCTCGAGGGGGGTTCCAAGGTTCCGTACTCAGAGGAGATGAACACGAGTGCATCACTGCATCCCGCGGGGGAGACGGCCGAGGAAGGGATGCATAATGACGGCCTTGCACTTTCGAGAAAAGAGGAGGCCTCATCTTTTAGGGTCGCAATGTATGTTCCCTCTTCGGCTAATGATAAAGAGAAGGTCGTTACTGAGGAGGACGTTGGATTTGACTCCAACATGGATATGGACGAGTTGAGGATGATCGATGAGGGACTCACTCAACTCGAAGTGAGGTTGGAAGTAGGCTCCAAGACTATTGAGATCCCAATGGATTGTAATTTTCTTGTAGATATCGAGGAAATAGTCCCTACCCTCAGTCCTCTTTGTTCTGAGATTGATGGTACGACCCTCGAGACGATAAACGACATTACTTTGTCGAATAACATTGTTGGTCTTGCTCTCCGGGGAAGACTGTCACCTGTTCTTTTCCTTATTCTTCAATTTCTTTCGTAAGCTCTAATTCCTTTTCTTTGTTTTGTATACAGTTATTCTAGAGATTGTGAGTGCTAGCCGGGAGAAAAGGCGTAAAGACATTTACGTGACGCTGAAGGACAAGTACACAAGGTGCCTTGAGAAGTACCGGGAGCTTCGGTGTCGGTTTCGTGAAGGCGGCAACATGCAGGTCCTGAGGGAGGACTTGAAGAAGAGGGACGAGGAGCTGATATGGGTCGCGGAGAAATGCAGCGTCCTTGAAGGGACTTTGAGGAGAAAAAAGGAGGAGTTTGAGCTAATCAGGGGGCGTAGAGGCCCAATGCAGTGATCTCTAAGCCTAAGTGATCCTGCTGCAAGGCCAACACGAAGAGTGCCAGTTTAAGGCGGATGCTCTGAGTGGAAAGGTCGCCGAGAAACATGAGGTGATTGATAATACAGGGTCTGCTCGGTTGGAGGTTCCGAGGAGGGTGGAGTTCCTTGAAGTGGCGAACCAAACCATTCGTACTGAGAGAGAAAATGACTTGTCGACGGCGAGGCTTAAATAAAAATGTCGTGATGAAAGGATTGGGGAGTTGGAGAAAGAGACCTTCGATCTTTATGATCAAGATGCCGCTCTAGAGGCCAAACTACTCGCACGACCTTCTTCCTCCACAACTTCTGGCTTCCCCAACGTTCCTTGTGAGCTGTATGAAGAGTGGATTCACGCTGAGTCCCGATTGGATGTGCTTCGTGAGTTGCATGTAGCAGATTACGTTTCTGCCTTGGACTTTAAAGATGCTCGAGTGAGGGCTCGTGAGGCTCGGGTTGCTTGTGGCTACGACCCGACTACGCCTTGTCCTGGTGAAGAAGATGAGGCCGGTGAGGATGTTGTAGATCCCCTTGAGGATGAAGCCTGGTATGATTCTATATACCCTCAGGGCGAGGATGGAGAGATGGTTGAAGGTCGGGCCATTGAGGATGTCGTGGGTCATGATGGCGGTAGCCAGTAGTAGTTTTTTGTTTTCTATCATTTTTGTGTATTTTTGCCGACCTCTTCAAGAGCCGTTGTAAGAAACCTTTGTTTATAAATATCAAAGTTGATTTTTGCTTTCATTTGCACTTTTTTTATGTGTTGTGGTTTGTTTCCGTACTTCGAGTGTTTCGCTCCTTCATACTTTTGCCATCTTCTTGTAAATATCGGAGTCCTTGGGTCAAATAGCTATGGGCCAAATTACCCCTTTGCACGCATAGGTCGAATAATTATACGGACCGATCGGTTAGGTTTGAACGTGGTCAGACTTAGCTTCCTGTTTGGTTAAGTTTAATCTTCTATTGAAACAAGGCCGAGGTCTGATAGGTGTTATTCAAACTTGGTCGAACTATAACCTCTTTAAATTGCGGCCGAGGGCCGATTGGTGATGTTCGAGTATGGTCGAACTTGACCTTTTGTTAGTCACGATCGAGGGCGATATTTGAGCGGGTCTAACTTGGCCTTTTGTTAGTCACGTCCAAAGGCCGATAGATGTTGTTCGAGGAGGGTCGAACTTAACCTTTTGTTAGTCGTGGCCGAAGGCGGATAGGTGTTGTTCAAGTGGGGTCGAACTTTACCTTTCGTTTGTCATGGTTGAAGGTTGATAGGTGTTTTTCGATCTTGGTCGAACATTACCTTTTATTAATTGCGGCCGAGGGCCGATAGGTATTTCAGATAAACGTAAGTTTTATTACTTTGACATGTTGCTATGGTTACCGGATTGGAGAAAGTTACAAATTTTTGGGCGTTGACTGACGTTTCAGTCCCAGCCTATCTAGTCCCTTCATTATATTGCTTGACTTGGAGAGTATTGAGGAGTTGTGCAATGAAAGACAAAAATGGTCCCTCCCTCACATGCTTCGGCTCGGAGTGTCCCCTTTGTCGCCTCGTTAAAAACCTCCTTGAGAAAACCCTAACGGGACAAAACTCAAGTGAGGGAAAAGAGTACGAATTAAGGACACTTCTTCCTTTTAGAAGTTGAAGTATTTGAGGTGGAGGATGTTCCAATTGTTCGGTAATTGCTTTTTTTTCCATTGTCTCTAATTGGAACGAACCCTTGTTTACTTTTGCTATAATTTTGTATGGGTCGTCCTAGTTTGTTCCAAGCTTGCCTTAATGTGGACCTTTGCTCGCTTGATTTTTTGCTTTGAGTACATAGTCCCCGACTTTGAGCGGTCAGACCTTTGCTTTCTTGTTGTAATAGCGTTCTGCTTGCTGGTTTTGGGCGACTTATCTTGTGTACGCCATATCTCTTTGTTCGTCGACTTCATCGAGTTCCTGCCTTCTACTCTCATCATTACTAGTACCGCCTTCGTGGGAGTACATTAGACTGGGTTCTCCGACTTCGATTGGTATGACTACTTTGGTCCCATAGACCAAAGAGTAGGGTGTCTCTCATGTGCTCATCTTCGGGTAGTTCTATATGCCTATAATACTTCTGGGGGTATCTCCGGTCACAGTCCCTTGGCGTCTTCGAGTTTTTCTTCGTGATGTTTAATTTGGACGTGTTGGAGGTTTCAGCATGTCTGTTACCCGCCGGGTGATACGGGGTTGAAAGTATCCTCTTAATATGCCATTTCTCATAGAATTCGACGATTTTTTTTCCCCTGAACTGGGGTCCGTTGTCGCAGTTGATCTCTTTGGGTAGGCCAAATCGGCAGATGATGTTTCTCCTTATAAAGGTGATTACCTCGCCGTTATAATTCTGTCAAGGATGCTCGACATCGGCCTCGATCTTTGATCACTCCTTGACCTTAATCATTACTGACTCTTCGACCGCAGCCTTCATTGTTTTTAGAATCACTTCGACCCTGAGCAGGTCTCTATTAGAATCACATTGGTGACACATGGCGATCTGTGAATGCCTCATTAATAGTAACATGACTTAATCATATTAGATATACTTTTTGACCCATACACTGTGGGACGCAGTTCATTCACAAAATTTAGGAGCTTTTTATGCATGCAATAACAACCGACAAAAGGACAATATTTAACACGCCATATATCTCCACGACCTGTTCTCAGAATATTAAATTTCATTATACATCTCTAAGATATGATGATTCTTATTCTAAACAATCAGTAGTCTCTTCATATATATTGTCTCGAGAAAACACATTTCCATGGTATTTTCAGTTGTTCTGAATATGCCCATTTTAGTCCAGAACATATGGCATTTGTGCATTCAAGAAAATGTGCCGAACAGTTTCTGTTGAGACACCTCATTTTCAATCGTGAGGATAGGCTGGTCAGTCAGAAATAATTGGCTTCTTTATGCGTATAAAATCATTTTAAACTTTTGTGCGTTGAATGTGTGTTCGTCTGATTTCTTGCTTACTTTTCTCTATTTATTGTACTCTTTGGACACTGGTTCTTTAAAGGGTACCTACTGTTCATATACTTCAGGTCTATCCATATATGTACTCAAAGTTAAGAGGAAAACTATTAAAAGGCAGCTTGCTGCATTCCGCATTCACGAATTCCGTATTCACGCAAGATTGTGGAAGAGCCGTAATTCAAAGGGTGTAATGTAGATAGACTAGCGTTGGGTCCAAACGCACGCGCAAGTATATGCGATCGACAAGTAATAAAGAGATAAGAAAGTATCGTTCCCACGAGAATTTATAATCAACTATTTTTTAGTCTAAGCTATTTATAAATCTACTGCTCAAGTGAGTGTGAAAAAGATGATTGTGATTTTTATCACTAAATTACGACGAACTAATAAGCAAGCAAGAAAATAATATCGCAAGCAGAGCAAACAAACACTTAGGAAGAATGCAATGGGATGGGGGTTTTCCGGGGTTATGGGATTAACATCTCTCCTATTGCGTTTTTCAGGTTGATGTAATCACTTGACTTATGTAATTTGTTGATTAGCATGGTTTATTATACTCGCGAAGTTCTTTCGACGCTTCGCTCGTCTATTCAAGCCAGACTATATGTCTATAGAATCAAACTCGACAAGAACGCATGTATATTTCCTGCAAAAATAATTAAGTAAGGCAACTAGAATATGTCTATCCTAATCGCGAATCTATTCTCCGATGCCCGGATTCAAGAACTTACAATATTCAATCCTATATGCAATGTGTAGTTCCCACTTTCAAGTTCAACCATAAATTCGTAGATAGTACTCTATTGTTAGCTACTCAATAGAATAATTAAGCATAAGATTGAATAAACAAATTAATATAATAAAGTAAAGCAAAACAATCAACCGTCAATGTACAATAGTCAAGAACAACCCATAGCCCAGAATAACGAGGTTCTTAGCCACTCATGTTTATAGCAATATTCGAAATATAGTTTTTAAACATAAAAGCTATGAATACTAGATGAAGGATGGAAGAATTGATGAATTTCGTGCTCCCAGTGTTGCATACTTGTCTTTCTCTCTCAAAATGCCCCTCCCTAAAAAAAAAAAGGTTTATGTTTGCTTTTATACGAGTTGGAGGCTTTTTTGGGTCAAAATAATCAAGTGCCGGGCGAAATAGGACAAGTTCCCGTCACCGGCGCTCAAGGTAACGTGGGGCGCTGGGAATTTTGAAGGTCTCATTTCTGCACCACAGGTAGCGTCCCATGCTAGACTAGGCGCTACTTTGTGGCTTTTTTCCCATTTCGTCCTCTTTTTGCTTCAATTCACGCACCTTCGTCCCACATTGCCTCCAGATGATTCCTATACATAAAAATACCACGAATTATCACAAATTATTACATTACACATCTGAAACCTACGAAACATGAGTAAATGCGAGGCAATATACATAAAAATATACATATTTTAAGCCGAATATCAACAAGTATTAGTGGCTGCTAAAACCTATTATTTGCCATAAACTCCCAGCCTTTTTATTTAATCTACGGTAGATTTAAGCTGAAAATATACTCTTTCGGCTTTGTATAAATTTCTACCCTTTTTTCACTTCATAATGCGTGTGTATTTTATTTATTTATTTATTTTTTGTCTTGGAATGAAAATTAATTAACTTGTAAGCAATACGATTTTTGAAAACCATTATGTTATTTAATTAGTTCCTTTGGTTTTGATTCGTTTTACGTTTCAAGATTGCAATTTAGTTTTACATTCCAGAGGGCAATTTTTTTTTGGTTTAGGTTTTTGAAAGAAAAGAGAAAACTTTTGTAAACCAAATAGCCCTAGAGAATAATATAATTTAGACAAGGACAAAGTTCAGGAGGGTATATAAGTTAGAATGTTGCAGAGAAAAGGATTGGAGCCCATTATGCAGGTGATGACCAATATGCATGCATATTCAACACAAAAATCATTTTTTACCGGATAGAATTTACTGTACCCTAGCCATCATTTGATCCCCTTTACCACACCTCATTGTTGTTTTTTCATTTACTTAAGAGTACCTAGCAAAGATGGAATCATTATTTAAATTTTATGAGTTTTACTTTGCACTAAATTAATTATATTGTTAGAATAATGAGTTTAAATCTTTTATCTTGTTTGAAAATTAAGTAGAATAATGGGTTTAAATCTTTTATTTTTATAAGAGTGGGGCAGGTTTTAAAAATAATGGGTCAAAAATTACCTAGTTGGCTCATTATTCTACTTAAATTTCAAACAAATAAAAGATTTAAACCCATAATTTTAATTTTAATTTTAATTCTACTATCTTATCGGGGCTTTTATATCTATACTTGCCTTTTGGGTCACGTTTTAACTTATATCCGCTTTGCAAAAAAAATTGCAAGGGTACCCACTTTTCGCATGAACTTCAGGCATACGGGCCTGAAGTACCAAAGGCAATCAGACAAACTTCAGCATTCTAGCTTTTTTTAAAAACTTCAGGATAAGTGCTGAAGTTATTTAGTTCATTTGTAAAAACTTCAACACTAAATAAGCTGAAGTTTTG
>ML430668.1:2531-32306 GCA_005239525.1 Nicotiana knightiana | reverse complement strand
CGTTTGGACCCAAAGGCCTGGCTAACGCCAGGGTAGGGCTGGCGTTTCAGCCCTAACGCCTGGTTAACGTCAGGCTAACGCCAGGTAGGGCTGGCTGTTTGGCTCTGTCGCCCGGCTATCGCCCGGGTGTCTCCTTTCGCGTATTTTTCGACGTATTTGCATCCTTTTAGCTCCGTTTCCATCTCCACTTCACCTACACATGAAATAAACTCCATTAAGCACATAACAAGTGTAATTTTATCATTAATGCCCATAAAATGTAAGGTATATCACATGTTAAACTATGCAATTTAGTCTCGCATCAAGTAGTCCCACCTATAGAAGCATTTTAAGGCTGTGTGGTTATTTCTTCCATATATTTGGCAATTTTTCTTGCCCTGTTGTTGTCTTAAATTTGCAGCATTGTTCTGAGTAGGTTGATTAGTCTGATTGTTGCCTTGTCCTGCAGGTCTGAAACCTCTTCCTCTTGAGGAGAAGTGTGAGTTTCCTATTCTGTTAGAGTAGCTTCCACGACCTCTCCCTCTTTGAGCAGCAAAAGCCATACTGTAGCTTTGTTGAGTCACTTCTTCTTCATCTTCTCTCATGTCAAATCCTCTAAGGGCATTGACAAACTAATTCAGCATAGGATATGGGGCCTTTCCCAGCATGACAGTCCTAAAAGTTTTGTACTTTGGACCAACTCCTCTAGAAAAGTTGATCACTTTGCTGTCTTCATCAACAGGCTTGTGTATGGCTGAGAGACCATCACATATGCCTTTGAAATCCTTCAAATATTCATCAGGCTTTTTGGTTCCTAGCTTGATGTTCTGCAGTTGTTGCTTAAGCTGGAACTCCTTATCCTTGGTTGCCTGCAGATATGCTTCTTCCAGACATTCCCACATCTCTTTGGCAGTTGTACATCCTGCTATGAGGTACATGCTTTCTTCAGTCATTGTGGCAGAAATCCAACTCCTCAAAAGCACATATTTCTCTTCCTAGTAAGTGTTTTCATCACTTTTATCGACAGTCTTGTTAGCACCATCAAAGGTGGATGAAGTGCTTATGTCTGGCTTCCCTTCCTTAATCAGATTTGTCACCTTCATTACTTGAATTAACTGGAGTATTTGTGTCCTCCAAATCAAGTAGTTCGTTGGCTTCAACTTAACTGGGCAGGAAGCAATTAGATGGTGCAGGGAAGCAGGTGATAGACACAGTGAGGTTGAAGGTGTTGTTAAGGCCATGTTTGATCGTGTGAGCAGCGTAGCTTCAGTGTGCTCTGATACCATGTAGAAAATCACAAGGTTGAGAGGAAATAATATTGAAGAACCGTGTGTTTTCTCATATGTTCAAAACTATACAAAGTCTGAATTGATACAAGTCACATAACTACTACTACTAATGGTTTAGAGTTCTACTTCAAGTATAACTATTACATTGAGTTAGAGTTCTAAATCTACAATACAATCTAACTAACCTAGCCTATCCTTATCATGATTCTTATCATCAGGGGCGGATTTAGGGGGCGAAAAGGGGTTCATCCGAACCCCCTTCGCCGAAAAATTACACTGTATATAGAAGGCAAAATCTGTTTTTTACCTCTATATATTAAGTTTTGAATCCCCTTAACACAACTCAGAAGTGTAGTTTAGTGGTCAAGGGGGTTCAAAACCTTGATAAGATCATAGGTTCAATTCCCACTAGCTACAAAAAAAAATTTTAACCCCCTTCATGGAGATCCTGCCTCCACCACTGCTTATCATGATCGAGTTCTTCAACATGCTTCTCTATTAATGGACTTTATGCGACGCAAATCAGAGCCTAATGTGAACACTGAATACCGAAAGAAAAACTAAAAAAAGTAAAAAAAATAAAAGAGAATAGGAGATCCAATTACTGAGTCCGGAACCCAATTATGGCTAAATTAGACAAAGAGAACAAAAATAAGTCAAAAAAAAAGAGTACTGAAATATGTATAACGCTACACTACGTGGCACTATACATTAACGGTAACTGTGCCGTTAATGTATAGCGCCACATAGTGTGGCGTTATATACTTTTTTTCTGACAGACGGGTATAACGCCACTATACCCGGCGCTATACACTAAAAGCAGTACAAGGTTGCCTAGCCCATAGGTTGAAAGATATTGTGAAGTGGGTTTTGTCCTTGAGGTACAAGGTTCAAACCCCTACACCAACATTTTTATATTTTCCTATTTCTTTTTCATTTTTTGTTTCTTTTCATTATTTGGTTTAAGTGTTTAGATATAAATACTTTAATGGAAAAGCCATTTATTATTTCTTTAAAACATAACCAATGCTTTTAATAGTTGTTATTTTGTGTTATACGTAAAATAAAATTATTTTTTTTCTTTTATTTTCAAATTAGAATTATAAGTTTTATTTTCAAATTGATGAACTTGGAGAATAAAGGAAAGTAAGATTTTAGATTTTTTATATTTATATTATAATTAATAATGTGTGTATTGTGTAATATAATATATATTTCGGTACGATATCGGTATTTCGGTATTTCATTTTAAAATTTCAAATACCATACCTAATAGCAATTCTTAAAAACTTAAACCAAATACCATACTAAAAACCAAAATATCACATACCAAATACCAAAATTTTTATTTTGGTACGATAATTCGGTATTTATCAAATTATACACAATTCTACCTCCCTAAGCCGAGGTCTTCCGGAAATAACTTCTTTGTCTTCTTAAAAGTAAGGATAAGGTTTGCGTATACAGTATCTTCCTCAAAACTCACTTATAAGAATACAGTGAATCTATAGTTATTATAAAATAAAGACCTTTTCACCATATATAATTCCACGCTAGTAGTTGCATTTTTAAATAACATAAAAAAGTTACACCACGGATAGGGAAGGAAAGTGGAGAGGGGAACGTTCAGAACTGAAATTTTAAACTGTAAGTTTTGATTAATTGTATTTAGCTTATAATATTAATGAATTTAAACAATCTGGATTCGTTGGATTAATCAGTTTCAAACTTAATTTGATATTTACATTTTCAGCTAATTCTTAATTATTTATTTTGATGTTTCTTTAGCTTGTACTAATAAAATTTCAGGTAAATGATATCAATTAAACTAGACATATTGAAGATAAAGTTGTTTGATTCTCATTACTATATTCGTTTGAGCAAACTTTGGGAAAAGATACCAGTAAAGGGGTCGTTTACAAGCTAATATTAATTGTTTACTAGCTCCTAAAGTATTCTCTTCGAAGGAAAGCCAAATCATACACACTATGTTTTAATAAAGCACACTTTTTTTAGGTAAAGGACAGGCCAAAACCATATTTGATCTATCATTACTCTATTAATTAATTAATTTATTTATTTTGATAGTGTAGGAATATACTATTAATTATGCGATTTAGACATAGTATTGTATTTTTTTATTCTTTATGAAATAATTATTTATTTAATTTATTCAATTCAATAAAGTATCTTTTTAAATAGATCATTTGTTACATGTGTCCTTTAGTTATGTAGTAGACAATTTAATGTATGTAGTCTTAGCTCATGCATAAAAGATTAAATTGTCAGTTTTCATAATTAATAAACTATGTTCATCTAATTTGAAAATAAAACTTATAATTCTAATTTGAAAATAAAAGAAAAAAAATAATTTTGTTTTACGTATAACACAAAATAACAACTATTAAAAGTATTGGTTATTTTTTAAAGAAATAATAAATGGCTTCTCTATTAAAGTATTTATATCTAAACACTTAAACCAAATAATGAAAAGAAACAAAAAATAAAAAAGAAATAAGAAAATATAAAAATGTTGGTATAGGAGTTTGAACCTTGTACCTCAAGGACAAAACCAACTTAACATCTACCTTTCAACCAATGGGCCAGACAGCCTTGTACAGCTTTTAGTGTATAGTGTCGGCTATAGTGACGTTATACCCGACTGTCAGAAAAAAGTATATAACGCTACACAGTTACAATTAATGTATAGCGCCACATAATTTGGCGTTATACATATTTCGGTATTTTTCTTTTTCACTTATTTTCGTTTTCTTTGTTCAATTTAGTCACAATTGGGTTCCGGACTCTCCAATTACCTCCGTGTCATGTATGGGCCAGTGAAAAGAGCCAACACCTTTGATTGGCATGTTTTTGACTTGATCTTCCTATGCGGTCAGCTTCTCCATCATTATGTCTTCCAAAAAAGTGACTGAATGGTCCCTGAAGAAACACTGTTTCAGATTTGTAAGGAAATTTTCAGAATTACCTTAAACTACTTCAGGGTGCTGTCCGTCGGGGTAAAAAAAAAAAGGAAAAAGGTCATATTAACTAAACCTGGCCTAATTACCATGTACTGGGATAATATACATTTGTCATCAGTTGGTTACAAATTAGTCCGTAAATTAATTACGTGATGAACTTGATTTACGATTTGTATACATATAGGAAACGTATACTTTAACCTTGCGAAAGAACTAACAAAATAAATAAAAGTGTTTCCTATCTAACATTTTAATTAAATTTTTAGATGACATGGTAATATTATCAAAGCACCCTATATAAGTTATAGATTCACGTCTCATTAGGGGTGCTTATCGGGCAGATAATTATGATTAACGATTCGGCTTAACGGTTATCGAATTATAAATATAGTAATCCGCTAGCCATCCAATAAGATAACGGACGCATTGATATCGGATTAACAATTATCGAGCGGTTATCGGACGGATTATCGACTAAACCAAATTAAATTTTTTTGAACAATCATTCAATCAATCTGATGCCAGAATTTGTAGACAATAAATTGCGTCGAGAAAATATAATCAAGACCGAAAATATTGCAACAATCGTAGTATTTCATTTCAAATATTTGAGTGTTACAATCTCTATGAATCCTCTGATTCTTCTTTTCAATAGTAAATAAATTCAAGGGCCTTTTAGCTTGATCTTGATATGTAGTTGGTTCCACGAACGATGATCTTGTTCTTGAGCTTTAACTTGATCGCTTGAACTTGACCTTGATTTGTTCTTCGTTCTTGAGCTTGAACTTGATTGCTTGAAGCTTGAAACTTGTGGAGGAATTTGTAGCGTTTGATCCACGAGCTCTCTCTTGCTTCTTGTTATAACTTCTGATGTCTTTTCTAGGTTATGAAAACCCTTATTTATAATTGTGGGAGGGAAGAATTATGATAAGAACAAACTCTTTCTGACCAATCAGATTGAAGAGTGACAAGACCGCATTTAATTTGCCAGAACATGTCACTTGCATATGTGGCGCGGTTTCATTGGCCTTTTAATTTGACTTGGCATGCCTTGTCCTTTTGACACGTGTCATGATCTCATTGGCTCTTCTGTTTGACTTGGCGAGCCACGTCATTTGATACATGACACCAAACTGGACCTCTAGGAAGATGGCATATTGGGCCTAATGAATTGAGCTCATCATTTGTAGCCCAACTAAATGGGCTAGCCCAATAAATTAAGACTTATTTATTTAGCTCATACATATTGGATAATTTTATTATATTAGCCCATAATATTTATTTGGACAAATAAAATCTAAATTATTTTATAAATTTAATTTTAATAAAATCCATATGCCTACAAATACCAAACAATTTCAAATCAATACTAAATTTTTAATATCATCTAAGATCTAACCAAATGGTATTTTTTAATTGAAGAGTCTTCAAGACTACTCATATTGTCATACACGTATTAACCAAAATTTTAATACCATCAAGAGTACTCATACATGCATACACGTATTAATCATTGAGATTTCGACTTCTCAGTTTTTAGTTCAAGAGAGAGACGAGACTGACGACTTCTCTGCCTCTGGTGGCTGCAGCCAATTGAGAATTGGAAAATAGAAATTAGGGATTTAGCCATTTAGGGTTTCAATAGTATTTTATATACATAGGGGTAAAAGTGTAAATATAAAAATTATTAACGGGTTAACGGTTTACCCGATAAGAAAATTGAGTAATCTGCCCCCAATCATTAAGCCGTTAATTATAAAATCTCAATCCGTCCATCATTCATTATCCCGATAATCTGATGCCAATAAGACAATAAATTGTTGATTCGGTTCGATTTTGAACAGCCCTATGTGTCACTACCCCTTTTATCATAAATAAATATAAAAAAATATGTGCTTATCTTGAGAAATAGAATCAGAACTGCACTTGAGACTAAAGACATAACTAAATAAATAAATGTGCCTTATTTTTAACAAGTAAAATTTTTAAATAATCATATAATTCAATAAATTATCGAAAAATTGTTGAATTGTTTTTGAATGAATTAAGCGTGCAAATAAAAAGGCTATTAAATAAATAGATGTGTCTCGATAACAATTTTAGATGATATAGTCAGACAATTAAATAAATTATCGGAAAATTATGCTGAATTGATTTTGTATGAATTAAGCGTACGAATTAAAAGGCTCTGCCCCTTATGCCCTACTATGACAAGGAAAGAGTAACCATAATGTTAGCATCTTTCTCAATATTTTCGAATTTCTATTAAAGAGATATATCTAAGCTTCTTGTCTGTTATTCAAATAAAGAAAATTCCTGTGCCATTTCCTTTGGATTATTGAATTACAAGGGACCATAGTCCATACAAGGATTAAAGGGAATAAATATAAATTTTCATGATTATAACAGCTCATGATGTGATTTAAATGCAGATTTTGACATGGGAAATTTCCGATATATGACACGACAACATGGTGGGATCCTAACCTGTCTACCTTTCTGCATACTCTATCCCAAGTTTATGATTAAATGCAGTAATATTAATTGTACTCACGTTTGTCACACAGAAAAGAAACTATTTTCTGAATTAGTTTCGTGTTTTAGTCGTAGGACTATGGCGATTGATCAATGAAGAGAATAGGACTTTCCACTCAATCATGACCCACTCTATCCGAGAATCATGTGATTGGCCTTAGTGCTTCTTCACGAATGATGACTCCAAAGACGGACATGGAGTTAGAATTTTAAGTTTATAAATTCTTGACGATAGAAAAGACGTCTTATTGTGATCGAAATAAATTATTATATGTATTAAGTAAATTTTTTTAACAGAATACATGATTTGAGCCAAACCAATTGGGTTTTGCCGAACTCGTAGGCATTACCTTACAGCCAGCGGCGAAGCCACATATGTGGTCATAAGGATGGTCAGTTCGTCGAGAAATTAGATTGTGTACATAGGTAAAGTATTACGTTTTAGAGGTATATAACACATATTGAACACCCTTTGTCGGAAATTTTTTTCACTTCTTTTAAATTTGGACACCCTTAGAGAAATTCCTAGTTTCGCCACTGCTTACACATATTGAATATGTTTGGATAGTTGTTAGTTGTTACCTATTGTATCGTATCATATTGTTACTTTAAATACAATATTTGTTTTGGTTGTTACTTAAATTTTATTGAATCGTATCGTCAAATCCGCCGTTACGTAACGGCAAAATGTGCCACTTTATGTAACGACCGAATTGGTGTGATCGCGTTGTTATCTTGTTTTTTTTCTCATCCAAAAATTATTTTATCATTTACTTTACCTTTTTATATAATAAATTTATCCGGTATCATAATTTTTTTTATAATATTGCAAGTTTATTCTTCATCTTGCTGGTGCATGATATCATGAAACAATAACAAACGATACAATCTATCCAAATATTATATTCATCAAACAATACAATACATTACAATACAATAAATTATGAAACGATATGTAACAGCCATCCAAACAAGCTGTTAGCACCGCTAGATGACTCATAGCAGATTCGAAATTTTGATTTGGTAGATTCAATATTTAGATTTTTGTTATAGCTCATTATACATTTACGCATTGAATTTAGTATTTCTTAATATTTTAGTAGTTTTCCACATATGTTTTTATGTTTCGTATCTAAAACGTAGGGTTCATTATGAAACCAAAATTTATGTTCTCCATCCGCCACTGAATGAAGATATACCTTAAGAGATTGTTGTGCATGAGAATTGTTCGAGTTAGTAATATGAATTAATTAAATTATATGTAATGATAGGGCAAATTTAAAAAAAAATATAATTAGTGTAGTTTAATATATTGTAGTAGGTTAGTTATTGCTTATATATGATTATATTAACTTATATTATAAATATTTATCTATAATAAAACTTATAAATGACTGATTATGTTAATATTTTTCGCAAATTCATTACAGGCTGGATGAAGAACTTAGCAATCCATTTGAAGACTCGTCAAGAAAGAACAATACATTAAGCTAATTTCGGACATACATTCTTCGAATGGTGTCATGGTGTGTTCGTCGGTCGGTACGGTACGTTATTTAGATATTTCGGTTCAGTATTTTCGGTATTCAGTTTCTTAAAATGCTACACCAATACTGTACCTAATTAAATTCGGTATGATTCGATTTTTCTCCTTTCAGTTTCGGTTCGGTAACTTCGGTTTACTCGGTTTAAATACCAACTAGTGCATAGAGTCATAGACTGTAATATTCTTAATTAAATACTCAAAAATACAAAACTTAAAGCGTCTGTTGACAAAAATTTTGTCCAAAACCAACAAATATCAACCCAGAGAGAGAAAACTTTACATAAAGGAATAAATTGATCATTAGAAATGTCTTGTTAATTGCTAATAGTTAATTGATAAACTTAGAGAATAAGAGAAAGTAAAATTTTAGATTTTTTATATTTATATTATAATTAATAATATGTGTATTGTGTAATATAACATATATTTTGGTACTATCGGTATTTCGGTATTTCATTTTAAAATATCAAATATCATACCTAATACAAATTTTTTTTAAATTTAAACCAAATACCATGCCGAATACCAAAATATCGAATACCAAATACCAAAATTTTAATTTCGATATGATAATTCGATATTTACCAAATTATGCACGTGTCATCAATGATCGATCAAACACTATTTTGATAAAAATTTTAATTAGATTGTATGTATTTACGTCGATGAACCCTAAAAGTTACGATAGTATATCTAGATAGAGGGGGTGTGTGGGGGGGGGGGGGGGTGACAATACTTAAATAATAATGGTAATTGGCAAGTAAACATCATATTGGAAAAGGAACAAAAGCCTTATTAAACCTCACAACCTTAAAATAAAACTTGTGTACTCAGGGGCATATTTAAAAAAATTTTAAACAAATAAACAAATCACCATTTAAAGCAAAAAATGAATAAAAATTAACAACAAAAATAATAAACGTAGTGTAATCCCACGAGTAGGGTCTGGGGAGATAGTGTGTAAGCAAGTCTTACTCCTACCCTATGAAGGTGGAGAGACTGTTTCCGATAGACCTTCAACTTAAGAAACATAAACATGAAGCAACTAATAATAACAACACAAAAAAAACAAACGAAAAAGCATAAAAATCTCACTAAGTTTAACTCAGCATGAAGCTGCCGAAGTTTGAATCCAGGACCTCTCTTTAAAAAAGGAAAGGTTGAACGGAAAATTAGCGAAATGTATGTGCAAAGTAGTGTCATTTTTTCTTATTTATTAAAACATATTCTATACATATTTAGTGAACTTTTCCAGTGAAGGGGTGTCGAATGACACCCTTACACTAAAGTGCGTCTGCCCTTATGTGTACTAGCTCAATAATGGAACAAAACGATATCGTTTGCGTAAAATTCTATATATGCCACTAGTTAGGAAGAAGATTAAATATATCTTCACAGTTTTAGATTGGTTGCGGTAATAATTTTTAATATTGCCCATTAAACATCTCATAAAAATTAGAAAGAGAGAATTTTTCTATTAGAAAAAGCACATAGCACAGCAGAGATATATAGGTGTAGCATGTGAATTCTCTGCCAGAGAAGAAGAGTATAGTGGAGAGAGCTAACTGAGGAAACAATATATTAAATTGATCTAATCCAAATAATATCTGAAAAAATAAGAAGCAGACAAGGGAGTCCTTCTCCTTAGATATTAAAAGAAATAGTAAGTCAAACGATTAAATTTGGATTCGCGCCGGAAAGGTTCACGTTGATGGTAAAACACTCCTTAATAAATACGATTTTCTATTCAGACGGTAAACCCGAGACTCAAAGGTGAAGTCAGGATTTAAAGTTTATGGGTTCAGGAATTTAATGTGTTTAAGTTATTGGGTTCTAAATTAATAAATGGTATATATACGATGAATTTCTTAAGACATACATAATTTGGACAAAAGCTAATGAGTTCGGCCGAACTCGCAAGCCGTGCTCTAGCTCCGTCCCTACCGAGACCTCTGATTAAAGATGAACCACTCTACCACAACCTTTGTGTTAGAGTTAAAAAAAATTGAGATGAAATAATCTGGCTTCGATAGTGTATTCACTGTCCTTAAGGAATTTAAGCTTCCCACTAATTGCTGCAGGGATAATAGCATAATTCCTCCAGGATTTTACAAAGCCTCTGAAATCCGAGTTTCAGCAATTAACTCGAATTTCCCACACGAACAGAATATTTGTGAGTTGTAGAAAATAAGTAGAAGAGAAAGATATGGGATTTTCAGATAATTTCATTTTGGAGAAGAGATAGGTATTTATAATACCTCTAAGATTCCAAGAGACTCATTTCTTCATAACAGACACCTTTTAAAACCAATAATCACCTTCTTTTGAATTTAAAAGAAATTAATTAAAAACATTTTCTGAAATTAAAAGGCAAAAACGTTTTAATTAATAAAATAATAGGTGACTAAAATATTAATTCCGGTCTACTTAATTGGCTCAAAGCCCAATTGCCCCAAGTGCCCATCTTGACTATTAATAATATAGCCAAATTTCAATTTCCTCCAAAACACCTTAAAAAATATTTAAACTATATAAGATAAAGAAATGCTTTTAAAAAACCTCTTCCTTTCTTTCTTTTTTCAACGAGGGATAAAACAACCTCTTCTCAAATACTCCCGTCAAACACTAACTAATCTAACAACTTTTGTTGGTGTAAAACTATTTTCTATTCCTCAATAAATATATTCTAGCTAGTAAGATTTCTCCTCCATCTAATTCTGCTAATCTGGGAACAAGATTATATAAAATGCCAGACTCTGATTCATCTACATGTCTATTTCTGTTTCTTGTTCTTAAGTATTTTTACTGTTAATTAAGTAAGTTGTCTGCTGAGGACCACATACAGTTCACGTTCTTTTTTTGTCTAGGTGTACATAAGTCGGATTGGTTCGGATTTTTTAATTGTCAAATCAAACTAATTGTATCGGGCTTTTAAATTTATAAACCAAATCAAACCAATAAAGTCGGATTTTTCAATTTCGATTTTTTTCGGGTTTTCGAATTTTTTTTCCGGTAAAGTCTTCGTAGCATTAAATATGTAACTTGTGCTCCAAATATTTCTTAAGTCCTAGTAAAATACAACTATATAAATGTGTTTTCCAATAAACTAACACAATAATATGAGATAAGTCATAACATTATATTAAAATATTCAATAACAAAGATAAAATAATAAAATTACATAAAACAAATATTGCTAATTAATAAGCTATGATGAAAATTAACATAATCTAAAAATATTATATAGGCCAGGATAAAATAAGTATATCTAATAAGTACTAATATTAATTACATAACTAAGCGCTAATGAAAAAGATAAACTAAGTTATGCATTTTCATTATAACAAATGTAAAACTAAAATAATTATCCAACACTATTGTCATTCCTAGTATTGATTAAAATTCTTTTGTCATCAGTAGTATTGATTTGAACTTTATTTGAGTTACTACATTTATGGGTTATAAAATTTATTTACCATTCAAGAATGTTAAGTCTAAACTTTAAATAATACATTAAAAGATAAAAATCGTGAAAAAGTTTAAGAAATATTTATAAATTACATTACAATAAATATTTATATGTATAAAATATTTTTAAAAATTATATAAATATATTATCGGGTTGGTTTGGTTTCGGTTTGACTTTTTATAGTTAAACTAAACCAAACCAATTATGGTCGAGTTTTATTTTCTAATACCCAATCAAATTAAACCAAACCACAAGGGATTTTTTCTTCCGATTTAACTCGAATTATCGATTTAGTTTATCAATTTTCTTTGTACACCCCTACTTTTGACCATTAAAACCTTTGCAATTCTTTCCTCTTATACATTCTTCAGTAGATTAATTGTTGCCTTCCCTAAGATAGCATATTTAGTATATAACATTTGCAATTCTTATTTTTGTTTTCAAGTGTCTTATTCCATCCGTTTCAATATTTGATAAGGTAAAACGTTTAAGAAAAAAAGAAAGAAATTATTTTGACGCATATATACCGAAAGTGCATTTAAAAGTTGTGGTTTATTTATATCATAACATTTTAGGACTATAAAAGCGTATCATTAAATAAGGGTACGAGGGAAACTTTGAAGTTAAGTATTCTAGTTAACTTGGATGCCTTTTAATTAGGAAAAACAAAGTCATTTACTATCATATATATTCTCACCGTATTATTTTGTGGCTTGAATTATTTCCTTATATTTTTAGAAACTCATAATCCATATAGGTTTGGAAAAACACATTGTCCTAATAGATTTGGAAAGGAAAATCTATTGTCCTTGTCAAATCGGAAAACCTTTCTCTTATATGTTTGAGACAATTGAGGATATATATAAGGGTTGTAGTTGGGGATTCTATAGATTATATTGTGCTTTTCTTTCCATTCATAGTGGAAAACTCTCTCTGCTTCTGCCCCGAGGATTAGGCTTAGCCGAACCTCGTTAAATCCTTGTGTTGATTTTTCTTCCCTATTTGCTTTGTATGTGATTGTGTGCTAGTTAACCCACGATCTTTCACAACAATTAGTATCGGGTTCAAGATAGGTTCATCTTGGCGGGTTTAGTACTAGCCGAAACCTATTTGATGGTAATCGTGATTTTTGCTTGAGAAATTTAAACGAAGTGCTACTCACGTTGGGACAAATTTTGCGGTGGAGATTTGAAGACGCGACCTGAAGGTTATGTGAACAAGGTGGATCAAGTTTATTTTGTCAAAAAATTCAGGCAAATGGCGAGAATTGTTAGGTGTTGTCATGATTTTCTTACGATATTCAGTTTTCCTATCTCATGAAGAAAAGGGCAACATATTGACCATAACTGGGTTTTCCTTTTCTTATAAGGAAATTATAAATTCTCCCATATTTGGCTAGTCCTTTTTCTTGTAGGAAAATGTTTGAACTTTTATAAATCGGTGATCCTTTCTTCTCATTCGGTAGCATCCATAATGTAATCATAAGGGGTTTGAGAGTCTTGTTTAGGGGGAGAACTTTTCGGGACAAGTGTTAGTGTGTCACTATGTTTGCCTCTTTGTGAGGTTGTTCTCTCGATATTTTGTACTCCCTTTTATATAGTGAATTGCTCATATCCATCTGTGGACATAGGTCAATTGACCGAACCACGTTAAATATTATTTGTATCTCTTTTGGAATATTTCTCTTATGTTGTATGATTTATCATTGTTCAAGGTTTGATTTACTTACTTCCGCATGACACATGATTATTTTGATCTTAACAAATGGTATCAGAGCAAGTTCAAGTTTCCACATATAATCTAGGGTTAAGATGTATTCGTCATCTTCAACAAAGTACGAAGTAGAGAAATTTGACGGGGGTTCTAATTTCAGTCTATGGAAGATTATAATGAAACTGTCTCTGGTGTTACAAGGGTTATGGAAGGGAATCGATGAGGATGTTCCTGAAGAGATGAAAGAGACAGAGAAGGCAAACCTGAAGGAGAAGGCTTTGGCTGCGATCTTCATGAACGTTTATAGATAGCGTTCTTCGAAAAATTGCTAAAGAAACTTTTACAGCAATGGCATGGAAGAAGCTGGAAGATATGTATTCTAATCGCTGACAAACTGCCTCTAACTGAAAAAGAGGTTATACAATCTCCGTATGAATGAGGGCAAACCTATTAAAACTCACCTTGATGAGTTTAATTCAATTATAATGAACCCGAAGAATGTGGATATCAAAATTGAGAGTGAGAATTAGGCCTTCATTATGTTACATTCTTTACCACCGTCTTATGATACTTTTGCCGATATGCTGCTATATGGGAAAGACAACATTTCACTGAAAGATGCTAGTAATGTTCTAAAATATAAAAAGTTGAAAATGAGCTTTCTAGATAACAGAACTGAGGGTGAGGGTCTTGTGGGTAAAGGAAAAACACAACAAAAGAATTTTAACAGGAAAAAGTTAACCGCCAGATCGAAGTCTAGAGCAAGGAAGCAGAGCTGTTATGAGTGTGGGAAGCAAGGTCACTATAAAATGCTTTTCAGTAAAATCAAAAGTAGTATTTTAGAAGCAAGAAAAAGTATTCCCTCCATTCACTTTTACTTGTCCACTATACTAAAAATATATTTTTACTTTTACTTGTTAATTTAAGTAAATCAAGAGAAGAACATTTTTTTTCTGTTTTGCCCTTATTATTAATTACTCATTTCACAAATCATTTTCTAAGACTTCTCAATCAAGCTGCTAATCTATACTATTAATATTTGGGAGAGAGTGGTGTAAGCAATGTTGAGGAAGAGGTTGGTGGATTGTTTGACTAAAGTTCTATTTTCGAACATCAGTTTAGATTCATGTCGGATCGTTCGACTACAGAAGTCATTCATTTTGTAAAAAGGGTTGGTGGAACAGTATGAGGAGAGGAAGAAGGACGTGCACATGCTGCTCATTGATCTAGAGAAAGTATATGACAAAGTCCCACACAAGGTTCTATGGAGATATTTAGAAGCTAGAGGTATATTTGTAGCGTATATGAGGGTGATTAAAGACATGTATTAACGAGCTAAAACTCGGGTGAGGATAGTGGGAGGGGATCAAACCACTTTCCTATTATGATGGGGTTGCACCATGGGTCAACTCTTAGTCCATTTTTATTTGCTTTGGCATTGGATACACTGACGCGTCACACTCAAGGGGTGGTGCCCTGGTGTATGTTATTTGCGGATGATATTGTACTGATTGACAAGACGCAGAGTGATATTAACACCAGACTGGAAGTTTGAAGATAAACCCTAAAGTCTAAAAATTTTAAGTTGAGTAGGACCAAGATAAAATATTTGGAGTACAAGTTCAGTGACAGAACTAATGAAGCGGACGTGGACGTGGAGAATAGTGCTAATTACCTTTTTTTAAAATGTACTCTCACCGTTTTATGATAAGAAAAAATTTAAGAATTGTAAGTAAAAGAGAAGTTGAAAATAGAGAATAGTGCTAAATACTTTTTTTAAATTTAAAAATATATGTAATAAAATGAATCGCATTTAACTTTGAAATAACATAATAATGGCTAAGTAAATAATAATGAAAGAAAATCATTTCTGTTGAATTAAAGGTAATTTAGAAACATTTTAGGAAGTACCATTTACTATAACTTTCTTTTATCCTCCCCAATATCCTACATATGATACAAACTAAGCACAAAACTACTAGCTCCTAAATATATTTTTCTTACGTTCATAATTTCAATTTAATCCTTTTAATTATATGAATCTATTTCAATGTGTTACCAGCACTAGTTTTGTCAAAGTCTTGATTGACAACAGTATATCTAACTCAAAAAACTTACAGTAGTTTGCAAATTGGCTAAAAAATAGAGTAAATATATTTTGAGGCGATAAACTTAACAAACAAACATTTTAAAATACATTTACATGATTAGGTTGTTTAAACTTTAAATCTAAATCCACTAAGCAAATGTTCGAAACTTGAAATAGATAGTAATAATATATTTAAATTAGTCAAAAAAAATTAACGTGTAAATTGCCTTTTATGTCATATAAAGGTATGTGGGATTTATGATCTGAATGATAAGATAGTTATACATTATTAAATCACCTAAAAATATTTACAGGCCTCCATAAATTGTGAAATTTATAATCTAAACATAAGATGATTAGCCATTACAAAAAGTAAAGGTCACATGATGGTGTATATATATTTTATATTGAAACGTATATAACTTAAAACTCTCCGTTACGTACTAGTTCTTCTGTTCTTGCGCTCATGGGTCGTTCTATGTATATTAGCCAGTATTATTAATTTTTTAGTTGTGTGTTTATCAATTTATGTATAATTAATACTTGTAATAGGTATATACCTTATTTAGTACTATTCTTATACATAACAAATCACAGCATTGGCAGTACCACAATTTTTAATACATGGATAAGCATGTGTAAAGACAGAACTACCCTTTCGAAATTTTTAATATGTCAAAACAAACGGTCCATAAGAAATAATCGCTGCATCACTAATCCCAACATTAATAGTACACCCTATTCAGTACTATTACTATACATCCTACTAAATGACCCCTCATTTTTTTTTCTATTTTGAAGTCGTAACTTCATACTCCCTCTGGTCCACAATAAGTGACCAATTTTTTTTTCTTATTTTGGTTCAAAATAAGTGTCCATTTATATAATCAAGAAAAAAATTCAAGTTATTTTTTCAAAATTACCCTTATGTACGTATCCTTAAAAAGTCTTTTACTCCTCATATTAAATTGTAAAAATTACACGGGGCACTCTATTTAGGCGCCCCTCTTTAACCTATACCCGCTTTGTTTTAATGTTTGCACCGGTACCCGTTTTTTTGTTAAAAGCCTTTCGAAAAGACAATTTTACCCTTTTACAAGCAGTCAAGCATACTTTCTCTCTCTTTTCAAGTAAACCCCATTCCTCTACCTCCATTCCTATACTTTACAAATACTCTCTTTCTCTCTCTCTCCCGTTCTTCGCTTTTACGATCGTCACTGTTTTTTGATATTCATCGCTTCAACTGTTTGTTCGCCAACAATATTACGTATAATGACAGGTACATTGCAGTACCTTTACGTTCTGAGTAATTTTTTTTTTTTTTGTGATAGTCATGTTCTATAGTGCTTTGTTAAATTTGTGCTTTGATGTTTAATTTTATTGGTATTTTGTTTTGGTAATATGCTGAAGTTTTTGAACGTGTTTGTCTGTTTTAAATGAACATTTCTATAAATTCTTTAGCTAGGGAGCTGAAGTTTTGTTTGTGTTTTTTGTTATATTTTTATGAATTAAGGACAAAACTTCAGCATATGAGGTGCTGAAGATTTTACAAATGAACTAATTGACTTCAGCATCTTGTGCTGAAGTTTTAAAAAAAGCTCATGATAAAACTATACAATTAAGGACAAAACTCCAGCATATGAGGTGCTGAAGATTTTACAAATGAACTAATTGACTTCAGCATCTTGTGCTGAAATTTTTCATAAAGCTCATGACGACTAAACTATCGAATCCAGGTATTAAAACTTCAGCACAGTGGTTGCCCAAGTATTAAAAAATGAACTAGTTTACTTCAGCATCTTGTGCTGAAGTTTTTCATAAAGCTCATGAAGACTAAACAAAACTTCAGCACATTATGTACTGAAATCTTTACAAATGAATTGATTAACTTCAGCATCTTGTGCTGAAGTTTTAAAAAAAGCTCATGACAAAACTATAGAATTAAGGACAAAACTTCAGCATATGAGGTGCTGAAGATTTTACAAATGAACTAATTGACTTCAGCATCTTGTGCTGAAGTTTTATAAAAAGCTCATGACAAAACTATAGAATTAAGGACAAAACTTCAGCATATGAGGTGATGAAGATTTTACAAATGAATTAATTGACTTCAACATCTTATGCTGAAGTTTTTCATAAAGCTCATGACGACTAATCTATCGAATCCATGTATTAAAACTTCAGCACAGTGGTTGCTGAAGTATTAAAAATGAACTAATTTACTTCAGCATTTTGTGCTGAAGTTTTTCATAAAACTCATGAAGACTAAACAAACTTCAGCACATTATGTGCTGAAGTCTTTACCAATGAACTGATTAACTTCAGCATCTTGTGCTGAAGTTTTTCATAAAGCTCATGACAAAACTATAGAATTAAGGATAAAAGTTCAGCATATGAGGTGGTGAAGATTTTACAAATGAACTAATTGACTTCAGCATCTTGTGCTGAAGTTTTAAAAAAAGCTCATGACAAAACTATAGAATTAAGGACAAAACTTCAGCATATGAGGTGCTGAAGATTTTACAAATGAACTAATTGACTTCAGCATCTTGTGCTGAAGTTTTTCATAAAGCTCATGACGACTAAACTATCGAATCCAGGTATTAAAACTTCAGCACAGCGGTTGCTGAAGTATTAAAAAATGAACTAATTTACTTCAGCATCTTGTGCTGATTTTTTTCATAAAGTTCACGAAGACTAAACAAACTTTAGCACATTATGTGTTGAAGTCTTTACAAATGAACTGATTAACTTCAGCATCTTGTGCTGAAGTTTTTCATAAAGCTCATGAAGATGAAACAAACTTCAGCACATGCGGTGCTGAAGTTTTTACAAATGAACTGATTAACTTCAGCTTCTTATGCTGAAGTTTTAAATAAAGCTCATGACAAAACTATAGAATTAAGGAAAAAACTCCAGCATATGAGGTGCTGAAGATTTTACAAATGAACTAATTGACTTCAGCATCTTGTGCTTATGTTTTAAAAAAAGCTCATGATAAAACTATACAATTAAGGACAAAACTTCAGCATATGAGGTGATGAAGATTTTACAAACGAACTAATTGACTTCAGCATCTTGTGCTGAAGTTTTTCATAAAGCTCATGACGACTAAACTATCGAATCCAGGTATTAAAACTTCAGCACAGTGGTTGCTGAAGTATTAAAAAATGAACTAATTTACTTCAGCATCTTGTGCTGAAGTTTTTCATAAAGCTCATGACGACTAAACTATCGAATCCAGGTATTAAAACTTCAGCACAGTGGTTGCTGAAGTATTAAAAAATGAACTAATTTACTTCAGCATCTTGTGCTGAAGTTTTTCATAAAGCTCATGAAGACTAAACAAACTTCAGCACATTATGTGCTGAAGTCTTTACAAATGAACTGATTAACTTCAGCATCTTGTGCTGAAGTTTTAAAAAAATCTCATGACAAAACTATAGAATTAAGGACAAAACTTCAGCATATGAGGTGCTGAAGATTTTACAAATGAACTAATTGACTTCAACATCTTGTGCTGAAGTTTTTCATAAAGCTCATGACGACTAAACTATCGAATCCAGGTATTAAAACTTTTGCACAATGGTTGTTGAAGTATTAAAAATGAACTAATTTACTTCAACATCTTGTGCTGAAGTTTTTCATAGAGCTCATGAAGACTAAACAAATTTCAGCACATTATGTGCTGAAGTCATTACAAATGAAATGTTTTGTGCGTGATTCAAATATGAGAAGAGACAGAGTGTTTTGTGCGTGATTCAAATATGAGAAGAGACGGAGATGCGTGATTTTTATATGTTATGTCAGGGGTAGAATGGTCATATTAGTGCGGACATTTTGTCAGCTGGCTACCAAATCAATAATTTTTAAAAATAGGGTATAGGTTAAAAGGTGGCTGCTATGCAGGGTATGGCTGCAAATCGCCCCATTAAATTATGTTGTAATATTTAATTAAGGATAATTTAGTCACACTAACTAGTTTTGTCTAGAATTTAGTATTTCCTTAAGGAATTTTTACATTCCTATACCACATAGGAAACCTTATTACCCTCAACGTTTAAGATTTGACTTAATTACACTTAGTATACCAAATTACCAATTTTATACCATAATTAATTTAGGGTATAATTAATGAGCAATTTTTTACCCCTTAATTAAAGGTGTCCATATATCCCACATTTCTCTCTCCCCATAATTCGTAACCAGCCGTTTTCCCCTCCCCTTTCTTCCTCTTCTCCATTCCTTCTTCTTCTCATCGTACAACGTTGCCTACAATCCCACCTTTTGGACTCTATGTTACCGAGTTTGTTTAGGATTATGACCAAAAAGATGAATTCTGTCTCCTTGTATTAATATATAGTCCTGTTTTACAGTGTCATCAGCGGCGTACACCAAGCTAATTGAGTGCCGTTCCCCTATTTGGATTCTGAAAATCTCCTTTTTCTTCTTAACAATGGATATAGATATGGAGCTAATTCAACTTTCTGAAATTGCGTGTTTTAAGTTATTCCCAAAGTTGGTATACAATCTATGTATAATGAATACATAGATTGTAGTTTAATTGTAATAGAAACGATATTGAGATCTAACGATATTGAGATATGTTTGACTTTGTAGTTTATTTGTAGTTTTTTTTTGTAGATGAAGAGAAAATTTTGTAGTTATATTAAACATAGTTATTATGATGTTAGAATCCAATTTGTCTACAAAAAAATTACACATTATCTACATTCTGAACACACTCAATGTCGTGATTGTATATACTTTTGTAGTTGAATATGTTCATAATTTGTATGAAATACCTCCAAGTTGTAGGTAATTTCTGTATATAATTTTCAATTCAAGTTAAATTACACAACAAAATATCTACAAGTTATCTACAATCTACAATTTAATTATACTTTATCTACATTTTATCTACAATCTGGAAACATTATATATTACAGTTAATTTTTTTTAGCAGTTGTATTGTAGATAATAAATATTAAAATTCAACTACAATATATCAAAAGCAAATTTAGATGCTTGACACAGGGTATCTACAGTTTTGGTTTCTACAATGTAAGTTGATTTTGTTGAATGATTGTTCGACTTTGTGATTTCTGGTATGAGAAAAAATATCACCGAATTGAATTCCACAATTTGATTTCAGTTTTTGAAGCTGTTCGTCCTTTTTTTTAAATTGTAGTTTAACCAAAAAATACGCAGATGAGATAAACTTTTTCCGTTTCAAATTTGAATTGAATCTGACTAAATCAATTATGAGATTCTCTTCCTGATTTTTAGCGCGTTATTATAGGAAGATTCTGTCCCTATTTAATACTAATTAATGAATGATATATAAATTATAGGAAAACTGTGGACTGAGCGGGTAATTTACATACTATGCACATATTAGTAATAAGGTTTCATATATGATATAGAAAGAAAAAAACCTCTTTCCTTAATGGGTGGCGTGTCCAAAGAAATTGGGTCACTTACTGTGGACCGGAGGGAGTAATATCAATCTGCACTAATTAGAAGCTGCTTTGTTATTAAATAGGATTAGAAACTTCCAAATACTCTATTAATTTAAAACAAATTATGAAAGTTGAAGCACAAGTTTCTAGTAAAAATCCATCGTACCATGAGCTGTATTAATTGTACGTATCTTTTGTAGGATAGGACAAACGTGGCAAAAGGAATTCAAAACCTTTAAAAGGGTATAAATAAGGAGGTTCGGTAAGAAAGATATTCTAAAGCACAAAAGGCAAAGCTGCTCTGTTTTCATATTCTGAAACATTCAACCTTTCTTTTCCCATGCTTCTCTAAATTCAACTGTTTGACCGAAAAGAAAAATGAAATTCGATCTCGAGAATCCATTAACGAGCTCAAATGAACACGAAAACGACACCGTTTCAGCTCTCTTCGCCGCCGAATCCGATCACATGCCTTCCTTTTTTTCACTCAAATCTACTGACATTCCCTACTCTATTCGCCGCCACGCTTTTCCTCTTATTTCTCAAGTAAAATACAGTTCAAAATTTCTTTCTGTAGATTTTTTCCCTAATTATCTGCAACTAATTTTTTTTTTTTTTTATGATTTTAATTTGCAGGTACAGTTTTCTTATAATTTAGATCAATTTACTACATATCTCGCTGTCAATTACATTGATCGTTTCCTTTCCAAACAACCAGTTCCGGTAAATCAATCTCATATATGATAGTGTAAAAAAATTATTCGCATTATCAATTTTAGTATATAAGTTAATTAATGAGAAATTGAAAATCTGATGGAATTCCTATGGACGTACCTCAGGAGAATAAGCCATGGATTATACGGATTCTCGTCATTGCTAGCCTTTCACTCGCTGCTAAGATGAGGAGCATCAGCTTGTCTCTCTTCGATTTTCAGGTAATTAAATTGTCAATAATTATAAGATAAATCAGTTTATCTTATGATAATTTAATCTGATTAATTCAGTGAAACAATTTGAACAGAGAGATGAAGGTTTAATTTTTGATGCGGAATCCATTCGACGAATGGAGGTTTTGATTCTCACAACGCTTAACTGGCGGTTACGATCCATCACGCCTTTTGCGTTTCTGCAATTTTTTGACTCGTTTTTTGAACTCAGTGAGTCGTCTCTGAGTCAAACTCTCAAAGACCGAGCTACAAATATCATCTTCAGTTCTCATTACGGTATATGTGAAATCTCTGTTTCATTCGTGATTAATTACCATTAATTAATAATTAGATGTAACTTAATCATTGTTTAGTGATGTTGATCTTTGCTTTAATTACAGAGGTTAAGCTTTTTGAGTACAAACCATCAATATTGGCAGCATCGGCGCTTCTTTGTGCAGCTCATGAGTTGATTCCGCAGCAATTTTCTTTTTTCTTTGATGCAGTTTCTAAATGCGAATATATAAATAAAGTAAGATTCTCTTTTATCCATCACTTTAGTTTTAACTTTTTAATGTGTTTTCTTTTGGGACTCAAATTATGTAAATTGGAAAAGAAGATATATAACCTGTTGCAACCTCAAAGAGAAAATGATAAAAATGGTCTCTTAAGTTTGAGGATAGGTTTAATATAGTCCCTTAAGTTTGCACTGAATAACTTTTGCACCTTTGATCTTCATCAAATATTTAACAATTTATGTTCACTAGATTTGATGAAAACAATAGACTTTTTTTTAACCTTAAATACAAGGAAAGACTCATCAAATCCTAAAAACTATAACACAAAACCTACATTAGTCATAGAAAAGATACAAAAGTATCAAAATTACACCTCAAAAAAAGTACAGGCAGACCTCTCTATAACATCCCTATATAACAATACTTCACTATAAAAGCTAAATTTTTTCGAACCCAATTTTCATGTTATGCTATAATATATGTTCTCTATAACAACACTTCACATCCAAAAATATTCGGAACAAACGAGGCTGTTATAGAGAGGTTTCTCTATAACAACATCCTTATATAACAACACTTCTCTATAAAAGCCAAGCTTTTTCAGAACCATTTTTTATGTTATATTTTAATATATGTTCTCTATAAGAGCACTTCGCTATAACGTCCAAAAATATTCGGAACAAACGAGGCTGTTATTGACAGTTTTGACTGTACCAAACTTCTATAAATAAACCAAAAACAACAGAAACTACGAAAATTAAACTTCCAGATGTGAGTACCTGCTAATTTTTTTTCTGACAGTTCCCGTCAAAATTAACAAATAAAGTTTGTTAAATATTTGAAAAGACCAAAACTGTTCACTTTTGACAAACTTAAATAACCAAAATAGCCCAGTACATACTTAAGGGACTTCTTTAAACCTAAGTTGCGCGGACTCTTCGATTTTGGTGCTGTTCCCGTCCAAATACGGGACGGATATCGATACCGGGACGGGATACGTTCCGGATACGGTCAATTGACTTCAGACACTTTGACCGTAGTCCATCGACAAATTTGGGAGAAAAATTGAGATTTTGATTTCTCAAAATCAAAAATAAAACAGATTTAGAACAATGAAAGAATAATGTCCATCTTGGAGAATGAAAGATTGTGTTGTACAATATTCATGTAAGTTTTTCACAGAATATCTCTCAACGTTTACAATATTTTTGTAGCTCTATTTTGTATTAGCCGAATCCCCGCACCCGTATCCATATCCGGATCCGCACCTCCGAATCTTAAAATTTAGATTTTGCCGAATCTGATACTCGGATCCGTCCCTTATACCCGCACCCATGTCTGAGCAACTTAGCTTTAAATCTATCCTCAAACTTAAGAGACTATTTATGTCAGTACTGTTATAGACACAAACTAAATTTAACTTAATTTTTTTTCAGTTGCAGAATCATATTTTCACACCTATTTTATTTATTACTTATAGTTAATCTCTGATAATATATATTGGTTATAATGTCACTGTATAAGAGTTAACCTTGTTTCTATACTCCCTTTTTTCTTTCTCATTATCTCATAATTCAATCTGTATTGTTTTAATATTTGTAGGAGGAACTTCTGAATTGTTGGGCTGTAATGCGGGATGTTGCAGATGCGGCGGAGTCCACAATCGACGACATATCTTCTAGCTCGTTGACCCCGAAAACTGTACTTGACTATGAAGTTACAAGCCCTCAAAATGAGAACCGCAGTAAGAGGCGAAGATTGATCAATGAACAAACCTTCCATATCTCTCAGCTTGAACACTGGTAAAAGATTGTCTACTAAACATAATTTTCAGATTTGTGTTCAGTCGAAGTAGGGAAATGAGAAATGGCGCAAGGGAATAGTTAATAGTGTTCGGGTGGGAGAGGGCGTGGTCTAAGAGAGATGAATCATTTATGATAAATGGGCCTTGTGCCTAGTTCAATCCGAAAAAATAGCTCAAAGGGTGAGAATTGCCCGAGTCATATAAAAAGTTCAAGGAACCATCTATCTTCGATGTAGGATTTCCATCAGATGAAGATATGTTGCTTTGGTGTGAATTTAAGTGGGGTTGTTTGATCTTGGTTGAAGAGATGTTTCTTTCATGTCATTAAAGCAACTCTAGTAAATTCATAGTAATATATGGTTTTGGGAGTAAACAATATAATGTTCACTTTGGGACTGAGACGTGGTTATAGTTATTGTGAACAGTGTTCGCTTTTGCAATTTTCTTTGCTTCTTCCTCCGTAAGAGTCAATTAGTTACTCACTCATTGAAGCACACCTGACAAAGTATTTCTTATGTTTTAAAATTACATATATCCTATGAAACGAGTTAGGCAAAATGGCCTCGTGACCACCTAAACTTAAATCCATTTGTCAAGCCGGTAAATAAATTTATAATATTTTTATTTTAACACTTTTACTTGAGAAAATGACTACTAATAAGCACTTTTGACCGTTGATCGTGTCTATGTGGAAGCGATGTAGCTGACGTGGCTAAATTGAGTGAAATTCACGCAGTTAAGGCGCCTAGATAGGATTGTTTTTATTTAAAAAAAGTATTAAAATCGGGACAAAAAATATAAATGAAAAAGAAAACAAAGACCTATCCCTCTCCCCTTCCCCCCCCAACCCAACCCCCTCCCACCTTTCTCTCGTCTTCCCCAGCAACTCCCCACCCTCTTTCTGTATTTTTCCTTTTTTGTTTCCTATCCTAATTTCTCCCCTCTCCCATTTCCTCGTTTCTTTTCCTTCTCTATTTTCCTTCCAATATTTTCTTTATTTAGTTAGTCCTTTTTCTTCTTCTTCCTTTTCTCTTTCTCCTCTTTCTTCCAAAGCAAACCTAGTTAGTAGGCTGCAGTTGACGGATCGCAAGTGAGAATTGAGGAAAGATTAGGCTACTTGAATGGAAGAACAAGAAAATAAAATGGATTTTTTTTATCTTCAATTGAACTTGTCGATGGCATTTGGTGAAATTGTTTTTCTGAATAAATGTTTCTTAGCTTTTTCGGGTGGAACAACAACTTTTTACTGGAAGAAAAAAAAGAGAGGAGGGGATAGTTATTATAACTTGAAAACGAAGCTTCGATGTAGGTGGAAGAAGATGAAAATGGTGGAAAATAGTTTAGGCATTGTGTCGTTGTTGGTGGACCTATGGTGGAGAAAAAGAAATAAAAAATTTGATAAATTATTTTTTTACAAAATGTGGGATCCAAAAATTCCACATGTTAGATAATAAAGATCAAGCATGTGACATGACATGCGTGTCAGAACGATTGACCAACACGTTCAATATGAAGTACTTATTAATAGTCATTTCCTCAATTAAATGTGTCAAAATGGGAAAGTTGTAAGTTTCTTTACGGGCTTGACAATAAGGTACAAGATTAGATGGCTCCGATGCCATTTAACCAAAAAGTTATATAACTAAAATCATAATTTATAAATGTACTACACGAACAAATCTCCCGAATATTTTTTAGCCATTGTGCAACAAAACATCTTTAAATAGATGGTTTACACTACGTAAATCAGGTTAGGAAGGGAAAGAAATAGTAGAGAGAGAGAAGTAGCAACATCATCAATAAGAAGAAAGGTGTGGGAAAAGGATCTCATATGACCAGTTACAATTTGAATAGAAAAAAATGATCCTACAAAGATCTCTCGTGTTTTATTTATCGATCACTCGTGTTTTATTTTGCCCGATCTCGCACGAAAGAGCGTATGAAGAAAAAGAACATTTGTAATGGTCGATATAATCGATCTCCCAAAAAGTGTAGTTATGTGGAAAGCTTGAACTGATTTGTACCTCATTTACCTTTCCTCTAACTTGATACGCTAAAAGGTGGAATACTCTGTTCGTACCTAAAAAAATTGCCAGGATCCACTTTCCTCTTCACCTTTGATAACCTCTCAAAGTTTTCATTGAAATACTTTGCACCCCAAACTTTAGCCTTTGAATAGCTATATAGTCCATCATTGGTCCCAAAATCAAGATCCCTATAATTAAGATAAGCAGTTCTAGGACAATGTGACAAAAATGGCTTCATTTTGTCATAAAGTTCCCTTAACCATTTTATCTTTTTGCTTGATATACTTTCACTATTATCACCCCAATTCACCATATACTGAATATTGAACAAATTTCCTTTCCTATGAGGAAATGGAAGTTCAGATTCTAAAATTTCATCCAATTTTCCACCCAATGGATCCAATATTATCATAGGCCTTTCTTCTTCCAAAAACATGTCTTTTTATCATTCCCCATACCTCTTCTTGCATTGGAGTTTTCACAAAATCAGACGTCGCTTTTTGGTAATTCTTGGTTTGTGATACCGTATTATTCACTAAAAATTCAATTGAATCGTTCACTCTCTTAGATGCAAAATACAACGTTGATCGAATCCAGGGTACTTCAAAGCATTCTTTCTTTATGCAGGGCAATTCACTGCAGTTCACCTCTGGATCTTGAAAACAATCTCTTGGGACTAACCCGAATTCGGGAAACGTTTGATTCAATAAAGGGGTTAACTCACTAGCTCTCCCAAGAAATAGGCCTTGAAAAGAAACTTGGACTATTTTTTCATTTCCAAATCCCATGTTTTGAATCAAAACCCTCATAAACAAATCTTTAGGAAATTTATGTGACACATTTTGCCATCTTTGGAGAAGATTTATAGTGTTACCTTCTAATTTTCTACGAATAGTGAAAGCAGTAACCTTAGGTGGAATACGTACCAATTTAATTTTCCAAGCTAAAATAACACCAAAACTTGATCCTCCTCCTCCTCTTATAGCCCAAAACATGTCTTCTCCCATTGTTTTTTTGTCAAGAATTCTTCCATTGACATCCATAACACGAGCATCGATAACATTATCCGCTGCCAAGCCAAATTTCCTCATTAAAGTTCCAATTCCACCACCACTAATAAGTCCACCACTACCAACACTAGGATATAATCCTCCTGGAAATGCAAGAATTTCACTTTTCTTGGCAATTTCATAATAAAGTTGCCCCATTGTCACACCTGTTTGAATCCAGGCCGTTTCCTCGTTTTCATCTATCTTGAGAGAATAACGAATTGGGTATTGGTAACAGAGCGAAAAGAGAGACCTTCGTAGTCATGTCCACCACTTTTGACTCTAATTTGTAAGCCAATATTTTGGCTACAAAGAATAATAGGTTGGATTTCGGATTCGTTTTTAGGGGCAATAATGAAAATTGGATGTGCAAATGATGAATTTAACCACCTGGGATTTTTCTGTCCATATTCAAGAAGAGATGAATATGTTGGTGAATTTGGAAAGTGTATATGTTTCTTGATATTGTCTGCAGAATGACTATAAATACACTGCAAAAACTCTTGTTGAGCATTAGCTTCTATGAAAAAAGTTGAAGTCTTCTCATTTTTCAGAAAGAGTTGAAGTTACTGAGCTAAGTTGCTGTTGGAGAACTCGGTACGAGTAATTTTCTGCTTCCGTCTGAATTCGAAAGAACGAAGAAGTAAGGAAATGAGATGACTTTTTCTTGAATTATATCATAAATAGATCCGCACTTTATAGTGTGATGAATAACTACAAAGAATACCATTAAAAAAGAGTTGAATAAAATAACTAACAAAACGTTACAGTCAAACGTGAAATGAATAACTATAAATTAAGGTCAGTATTAACATAGAATTGATTTAAAAGTCTAGCAAAACGTTACAGCTAGATTTTAAAGAATGGAATCTTTGACTAAAATAAACTGGCACTTGTAACTAAGTTTATTTGAAATTTGGTAAAATATAATATTTTGAATATGAACGTGAAACAATATGGTTTTGTCAATATTATTGAAAAAGTAAAGATAATTAGACATAATATATTTTTGAGCATGAGGACAATATTGATTATTGAGCTGTCAAGGTCCATTTTGATTTTGGCTGTAAGCTAAATCCTTTGATTTTTATTAATTGTATGTATTAGCTTTATAGAATTTAGCACCTATTTTTGGTTGTTGCTTGGTTGGCCATGTTGGATTTTAGCAATTTATATGATTATATCTAGTAGAATATCTAGCTCAAGTGGACTGTAATCTACTCTTTAATTGTCTTTGACTTGTATTAAATTATATCTAATATTAAATACTAGAAAATTTGAGATTGCATTTGAATATTATTAGTAACCTATGATATTAAAAACATCAAACTGTGAGTTATGTTTGAACAATTTATGTTGAGAAGAGAATTTACTGTCAGGTGTTCTTTAATTCCCATTATATCTCTAAAAATAAATTTGACTATTAAAAACAACAATGAAACTTTTATACAAGCGAATGCTTCCCGAATACTCTCTTGGCCTCATTTGTTTGCACTTAATGGAGGTCTGAATCTTAATTATTCAGATTTCAGATATTAAGTACGTTTGTTTAAAGTCTTAATTTAATTATTTAAATCTTAATCGTTAAGCGTATTTGTCTTTTTACTTCACAACCACTTAATAGGTCTGAATATGTTTGTATTGTTAAGATTTATAACAGAGATTTAATTTCATTAAGATGCTATCATCTATATTCATTATTAACTACCGTCACCTCCTACCATTATCAACTACCACCATGACACCCACCACCACCATCATCATCCTCAATCAGACCATTGTCGACTACCACCACCCACCATCCCCACCACTCCCACCACCATCATTCTCAACGACAACCAACACTCATCCACCTCAACTACCATAACCAAACACCCCATCACCATCAACAACCATAGCTGACACTGCCCATCATTATAAACTACCACCACCTATCACCATCTTCCTCAATCACAACTACCGCCACCACCACCCGCCACTATTAACTATCACTAGGGGTGGCAATTTGAGCCCAAACCCATTCAACCCGCCCAACCCCGCCCAAAGATTAATGGGTTGGACTACAAACATTTTAACTTATGGGTTTATTTGGGCCGAGCCCAAGTTAACCCTTTATTTTTTTATAGCCCATTCTGACCCATTAAGCAGCCCAAATAAAACCCATAAAACTCACCCAAAACAAAAGGGGTCTCAACCCAACTTATCTAGAAATTTACTTAGTTGCCTAAATTTTACTTCTTTATTGTATTTTCAATTTTCTGCACCACCCCCCACCCCTATCACCACCCCCCACAAATCCCCTTAAAAAATTTTTTTTACTTTTTTTTTTCTATTTTCAATTTTCTGTTTATTTATTTTTCTGTACCACCCACCCCCACTCCCCGCGCG
>ML430661.1:201159-233770 GCA_005239525.1 Nicotiana knightiana | reverse complement strand
GAGAATAGCTTTACTATAATTACAGATCCATGTACAAACATGGTCAACTACAAGACAATATGTAATCATAATCTCCAGCGAACTACCAAATGCATGTAACAAATGTGAAAACATGAATGACTATTTGCTTTATAAGTATATCAAGAATATTGACTCTAGAATCAGTACGGCTCTTTTAATTCACAACAACTTGTCTCAAGCATCCCATTTTAAGATCCTAAATTACTCAACGGAATCAAGCACCATCTTAGGCTAACCAGATTTTGGTAGACTAAGAGAAACATATATACTCAGTTCATACTTAGTAGCATTTCCTTCTTCTTTACGTGAGGAGCTCTCTATAAACCAAGGAATACACTAATACTTTTTCAAAAATAATTGCAACCAGACTTAACAATAAACTAACAAGCCAAGTAATCATAGAAACAACAATGGACATGAAACACTTATAACCCGAGCAATTAAATTGGAAACGGGGATGGGATCATGTAAGCAGAAAATTTGGTGGTACATAGATACTCGTCACCTCACCTATACACCACTCACATGCAATTTCACATAACAATTTAGTTGAGGATTCCTATCCCCTCAAGTCAAGGTTAAACCAAGCACTTACCTCAACTTCGCAGGCCACTCACTGTTCAATTATAGCTTTTCCTTTTGAATTCACCTCCAATACATTCGAATCTAACCATAATTAACTTAATATCATTAACTAATGCTAAAGGAACTAACTTTACTGAAAATTATAATTTTTCCTAAGTTTTCTCAAAAAGGGTTAAAACCCGACTCCGGACCCACTTGGTCCAAACTCGGGGTTCGGAACAAATCACATTTACCCATTCACCCCCGATCCCGAATATGCAATTAGTTTTGAAATCCGACCTCAATTCGAGGTAAAGATTCAATTTTTACAAAATTTCCTAATTCTACCCAAATCCTCAATTTTTACCATGAAAATTCTTGATTTTTGATTTAAAAATGATGAAAAATATTGGGTAATTTAAATATAACAAAAAAAAGAGTAGAGAACACTTACCCCAATCCCTATGGTGAAAATCGCCCAAATCCGAGCTCCCCAACTCAAAATATGACCGAATGAACAAACCCTACTTTTATATATTTTTCTGCCAGCTATTCTACCTCTTTTTTCGTACCAAACGATCCCGAAACTCGATTTTATGTCTCCAATGGATTCCTTATGAATTTCTGGTCAAGTTAGGCTTTTGAATCACTCAATCTGACCTTATAATGAATGGGATATGTAGGTTTTAATATTTACAAATAGTGCAGATTTTTAAATATGCTGCCAATGGCAATTTCGTAATTAATCTGAAAAATCTGGCAACCTTAGTAAAATGACCATAAAATCCTCATACGATGTCCAAATTCAACAATTCTTTTTGCTACGGTTCCGTAATTACGATACGGATTCATTCAGAACAGAAATCGGAGCTCATTTGTTCAATATGATATCATTCATGCTTGAAGAAACGACATCGAAGCATAAGAAAGAACGAGCGCAACACAACCCAAACCTATTCGAAACTCACCCGAGCCCTCGGGGCTCTAAACCAAACATGCGCACAAGTCTAAAAATATCATACGGACTTGCTCGTGCGATCAAATCATGAAATAACATGTAAAACTATGAATTAAACCCCAAAACTCCTCATTTTTCTCAAGAACACTTCAATTTCACTATTTCTCAACTGGACGTCCGAATCACGTCAAATAAACTCCGATTCTCACCAAAATTCACATTTGGTATTCAAATACTATAACAAATTTGTACCGAGCTCCGGAACCAAAATACGAGCCCGATACCAATGGTTTCAAACATTAATTCTTTTCTTTATTTCATTAATAATTCAACAAAATAATTTCTTTCAAAAATTGATTTATAAGGCTTGGGACCTCGGAATTCGTTTTCAGGAATACGCTAAAGTCCCATATTTTACTGCGGACCTCCCGGGATCATCGGAACACAAATGTCTGTTTACTAAAGATGTTGACTCAAGACAACTAAAACCAAATTTTTATTTTAAAAATTATTATTTCTTATATTTTCACATAAAAGCTTTCCGATTTCACACCCGGATTGCACACGCAAATCTAGGTATTTAAAATTAGTCTTTTTATAGCTAATAATCCTAGAACGAAGTCTTAATTCATAAAATGACCCCTTGGGTCATCACACCCCCCCCCCAACAAGTATCTATGAACCCTTTGAGATGCTTGTAAGCATTTTGACTCGGAGCCCCGGTGAAGAATCATTGTTGCTCAAGTAGTGTAAGCATCACATTGGTGATTTGAAAGTTGCCCGCCCTAATGCAGGGGAGGGGGGACTATGGCACTTGCATAACCCTCGTTCGACAACACCCGGTGCGCTGCCGCTTTTTGGTGGAGGTGGGGGAGGGATGGGAATATTATCAAGAGGCGGTCGGCCTCGCCTATTTGCTTGAGGTTCGGGATGAACCTCGTCACCTTGATCATCGTCCACTTCCTCCCTCAATGGCAAATTCTCAAGGGGCTCATTGTTGAGAGCCATTTTTGTACCTATAATCAATTCAAAAACAAAGTTAGTGACTTGGAAGGAAAAGAAGACAAATCACACAAAAACCTAGATATATAGCTAACTCCGTTTTACCCCCCGGCAACGGCGCCAAAAATTGATCTGGTCCAAACTCACACCACAAATATAGGTTGTGAGGCGGTTGAAACAATAGTAAAAACCCAACGCCAAGTCGGGATCGAATCCACAGGGAGCTAGATATGGGATTAGGTATATAACTAGTGTGAATGTATGATATGCACTAGATTATACTTCTACATTTTCAATTGTTGTTTCTACTTCTACTTTTAAGCTATTGATTGTAATTGCAAAGCTAGAAGACAATATTTTTTAGTTTTGGTTATTTTTTAAATTATAGAAGGTCTAGGGTTGCGAGTTCCGCCTAGTTGGTTACCTAACGAATTTAGAGCTTTAGGACATGTTTGGTTGATCGTGATACAATATAGCAATCACGCGCGATTACCCACTCTATACCTCTTGGTAGTTTGAGTGATTTTGCCCGATTTGACTTTTTCAAGTTCAAATGGGTATTTCACGAAGCAAGTGCGGTTCTTACTATCTCTAGGTCCGACCCTTTAATTGGGTCTATCAATTTTTTGAGTTCATCCCCAATTCCTAGTTAGCCAAGTTTTTCTAGACTTAGTCTCTCTTTATCAAGTAGAGACTAGGTCAATTAGGCATGAATCAATATTTACAACCATTAATTCTCAAATTCAAGCAAGAACTAGGCTAAATATCATTAACCCAATAATAAATAAGCCTTAAATCAATTACCCATTAAGTATCCATACTAAGGTTTGGTCACAACCCTAGCTAAGGGTTTAGCTACTCATGGAAAATAAAAAAATTAAAGTAGAAACTAAGATCGAATTCATAAATCTTTATTAAGGAAAGAAAATCTAATGTTTAATCTGGTACAAAATTACCTAAAACAGTAAATAAAAACGTCTCAGGTGCTCCCAACCTACAAAACTTAATCTAAAAATGACAAAAAGTTCTATTTATACCCAGCTGAAAATAACTGACAAAAATACTCATGTGGAGGTTGTGCAGCCGCACAATTTTGTATGTGGTCTGCACTTTGAACTTGACTGGTCAACTGAGCTTTCTGCGGTCGCATAAAATTGGGGTGCGGCCGCACTTCATATAATTGTGCGGACTGCACATTTCTGAGTGCGGGCGTACGCTTGAACTTGGATTGGGGCTCGACCTCCTTTTGTGAACCGCACATTTATGAGTGAGGCCACACTTTGGCATCCTGCGGCTGCACAATAATAGTGCGGTCCGCACATCTTCAAGCTTACCAAAACATGGTCTCTGAATCTCCTCTTCTGCGCCCGCACAATAATTGTGCGGTCCACATTCTCTGAAGAAATTCCATCAGTGTATCTTCAGAGTTTGCGGCCGCACACAGTATTGTGCGATCGACACTCTAGGCCTTTTTTCCTTGTTTTTGTCCTTGTCCAATCTTACTCCTTTTTGAGTTTATTTTCACTAGATAACCATATAATGTGGACCATGAAATCAATGAATTTACTGGATTTTTTTAATAGAGGAGAGAACTCATGAAAATTTCGAGGGAAAGAAATCGTAAACATGGTCGATAACAATAATTTATCAACAAATTATCAATGCCTCTGGAGCTGTACGAATATATAATGTTCATCAAAACAAATTCTCGACGGGGAAAAGCTACTCGTCCAAAATTTTCCATGGATTTTTCACAGATTTTTGTGTAAGATTAAGCTGGTGAGTTTCCCATCGGTAAGCATATCAGATAGCTTTTTGATGATTTTATCTATTTTGAGTTATGTACAAATTAAGGCATAATTATTGTTATTATTAATGTTGTAATTTTAACCAAGGGAGGCAACTAAAACTTATGTTTTAGGCACAAAATTTGAGGTCCCAAAAAGATTAAACAATAAATTTTATGATTTTATTTTTGCTAAGACTATTATTGAAGTTGTAATAAAAAAATAATTAAGTACACAATCTTCATACAAAAATAAAGAAATAAGAATGCTTAATTTTTAATATTAAAAATATATTAGAACTTCGAACTAAATTACTCAAATATATATATTGGTAAATCACAATAACATTCAAGACAATATATTGCAAATACATGACTTAACATCTTATTAACTTGAATTAATACTTAAATATGAATAATAATATGACTATGAAAGGTTTCAAAATCAATAATTCTACACCCATTGTCTTGAAAAAATAAAGGTCCATAGGAAAGCATGTTGCTCTTAAATATTTACTGTGAGCATGTAATTTTTGTCCGATGTCAAAATTGCTCCTAAAAGATTTCGAAATAGCTTTTAATTATTTTATAGAATTTTAGAAAATTTTCTATATTTTGTTTGATTTGTTTTGTGCGTATTTGTGTTTTGTGCATTTTTAGTAGCATTTTAAATCACAAAAATAATTAAAAATAATAATAAATGTTTTATATTTTGCTCATCTCAATAGGTATATTTCCTTCCCTTTTCCCTAATTGTTTTTCAATTGCATTTGCTCACAGTCTAATTGAGTTTACTTGACTATGTGATTTTCAGTTTTGATCGAGTTAGTGATTAGTTTTCATGTTCAAGTTAGGGATTATTAGAAATTTGATTATTGTTAATGTTTGTTTAAATCACGTGTTTTAGCTTGAGAAATCTTGTGAATAATTAGGATAAAGTTTGAAGTTTCTAAGGGATTTGGGTCTGCTTCTTTGGTTTCTTTTGGGCCAGTCGAGTATTTAATTAGATGGGGTTTTTGCATCCGTACCCACTTTTTGTGTCACGTTTTAACTTATACTCGCTTTGTAAAAAAATTGCATTCGTACCCGCTTTTGCGCATAACTTCAGCATGCGGGGCTGAAGTAGGAAAGGCAATCACGCAAAATTTCAGCATTCTAGTAGACGGGCATGAAGTAGCTTGCGAACTTCAGCTCTAGAGCTGAAGTTTTTGTCTTTGTAAATGGGGTGGGCTGAAGTTCTCCAGTTATAAAGACAAAAACTTCAGCATATAGGTTGAAGTTTCCCCAGTTACACTGGGGAACTTCAGCTCTAGAGCTGAAGTTCCCCAGTGTAACTGGGGGAACTTCAGCCCATATGCTGAAGTTCCCCATTTACAAAGACAAAAACTTCAGCATATGGGCTGAAGTTCCCCCAGTTACACTGGGGAACTTCAACTTCAGCATACGGGGCTGAAGTTCCCAAGTTATAAAGACAACAACTTCAGCTCTATATGCTGAAGTTCTCTAGAGCTGAAGTTTTGTCTTTGTAACTGGTAAACTTCAACCCCGTACGCTAAAGTTGTTGTCTTTATAGAGCTGAAGTTTTATCTTTGTAACTGGGGAACTTCAGCCCCGTATGCTGAAGTTTTGTCTTTATAACTGGCGAACTTCAGCTTAACTGGTGAACTTCAGCTCAGCGAGGGAAGGGGGAGCTGAAGTTATTTAAAAAGTGGGTACAAGTTAAAAGTTTTAAAAAAAGCGGGTATAGGTTAAATGGGGGCGACCAAATAGGGTGCCCCGCACAATTTTTACTAATTAGATGGACCTCCTAGGCAATTTAAAGGAATTTTTTCCTTCCTATACCATAAATGAAACTTTATTATCAAATATGTGTATATTTTGTAATTTACCCGACATGTTCACTCTTTTTCTATAATTTTTATATCATTCATTAATAGGAGCTGAATCCATCCTAATATGACGCGCTAAAAATCAGGAAGAGAATATTCTAATTGATTTAGCGACCTTCAGTTCAAATTTGAAACGGAAATCCTTTATCTTCAAATCAAAATCAAAACTCTTATCTGCGAAATTTTTTCGTAACCCACAATTCACAAAAAAAAAGAGACAAAAATCTTCAACAAATTGAAATCAAATTGTAGAAATAAGCTCCGCAAAAGCTCAGTTCGTCGACTTTTTTCCTCAATCCAGAAATTAAAAAGGCGACAAATTATTTAACAAATTCAAGTCAAATTGTAGAAATCAATTCTATCGATACTCTGTTCTTCATCTTTTTTTTCTCAATCCAGAAATAAATAAAAAACGAGAAAATATACAACAACACCTCAGCAACAACACACAATCATGTCCAAAATACCAATCATGCTACAATTGAATGAGAATTGGGATAACTATGGCAGATTTAGAGATTTTTAAGTTGATGGCATTGTAGTCGATGAGAATGCAAGTTACAGTATGTTGATTTCTAAAATTGCAGAGCAATTAATGATTGATACTTCGGAAAAAATTATAGAAATCAAATACATTGTGAACGACAATTGTCCTCCAATGGAGACTAGGAATGAAATGGGGGTTCGTGTGTATATGGAGACAAAAAAGGAGAATAAAAACTTAGGATCATATCCGTTATGTATAAGTGTACGAGAATTCAATATGGAATTGACTATCACCAATGAGAACACAAGTGCAGGTTTGTTAAGTTCAAAATTCCATGGAATTCTGGTTTTACGGTAATATCTACAAAATTTCTGTATTTATCTATAATAAAACTACAAATTAGTTTAAGGATGTATAAAGCATTATTTTTTTCAATATTATCTACAAAATTACTACATTTATACTACAATTAAACTACAATCTATGTTAAAAAAATGTTGACTACAAAATTTTCTCTCCGTCTACATATTTCCTACAAAATTTCTACAAATAAATTACAAATCAGTTTAATTATGTATAAAGCATTATTATTTTCACGATTATCTACAAATTACTACGTTTATACTACAATTAAACTACAATCTATGTGGGGGGAAAATGTTGACTACAAAATTTTTACTTCATCTACAAATTATCTACAAAGATTCTACAAAATTATAATGACACTGTTTATCTTTATTTTCATGCAGGTTCGTCTGGTCCCTAAAGTTACTTGATATGCAATCCTCTCCCGTTATAGAGGAATATCAAAGTGAAGTAATAACTGAAGGTACACAAAGTGATATTGAAGAAGGACATGTGTATCAAGGCAAGCAAACTGTAGCAACTGCAATGAAGCACTATTCTGTAATGCACAAGTTCCAGTTCAGAGTTAAAAGATTTAGCCACAGAAGGTATGAAGATATTAGTTGTGAAACGATCATTATAAACAGTCTTTTCCTTGAGATATGTGTTTTTAAACATTGTAGATGAAGTATAGTTATATTGTATATTGTGTTACTTTATGTTAAAACGGTCCTTTTGTTACATCTACATTTATAACCTGTATTAAAAATTGTATTTTTTTTGTAGCTACTGGCTTATATGCGTTGGTGAAAACTGTAATTGGCACTTCAAGGCAACATCAATTAATGATTATGCAATGTTCAAGACCAGGAGTTTCAACCGACAACACACATGCTCCTTAATGGACGATACATTCATACATCGCAAACGTACTGCAACTGTAGTTGGTAACATGGTCATTCCAAAGTATTGTGATCCTAAGACAATTTACACACCAAAGGACATACAAACTGACATGTTGTCCGAACACGGAGTGAACCTAAGCTACATGCAAGCATGGAGAGAAAAGGAAAAGGCTTTATAGTTTTTGAGAGGGCATCCTGCTGACTCCTACAACAAATTACCAAAATATTTTTATATTCTTGAGAAGACGTATCCTGGTTCAGTTGTTAAATTGAAGAAGACAACAGATGAATGCTTCTTATATGCATATGTTGCTCTTTGTACATCAATAAATGGTTGGCAACATTGTAGGCCAGTAGTAGTGATTGATGGGACATTCTTAAAGTCAGCCTACGGGGGGGTTATGCTGACAGCAAGCACAATGGATACAACAGGTAAAAATGTAGATATTTTGTAGTTATTTTGTAGGCAGTTTATAAAATGTAGATACTTTGTAGTTATTTTATAGGCAATTATAAAATGTAGATACATTGCATATATTTTGTAGATATATTGTAGTGTATATGTATTTATATTTTTATATGCATTTTCAAAGCTGCCAGTTAATTTTTTTTGGATTAATAGTAGGTACAATATTTCCTTTGGCATATGCTATGGTTGATTCGGAAAACGACGCATCGTGGAAGTGGTTCTTTGAGAAATTCAAGCAAGCATATGGTGAAAGAACTTCAATGTGTGTTGTTTCAGATGGGAATGAGAGTATCCTGAAGGCAACATCAATTTTCTATCTGGGCGTGCCACACTACTCTTGCATGTGGCATATTTGGACAAATATAAGGGCAAATTTCAAGAAGGGTCATCTACAATTAAATGAATTGTACTTTGCTACATCACAGTCATACACTCTAGATGAATTTAATGAAAGGATGTCGAAGATTGAAGAGATAGACCCACGTGTTAAATCATACCTATATAATATTGGCTATCATAGATGGTCAAGAGTACATGCAACAGTGAATAGAGCTTGAACAATGACATCAAACATTGCAGAGTCGTTGAATGCTGTAACAAAAGATGCAAGAGAGCTGCCAATATTTGACCTATTAGAGTATATGAGGACACTTCTAGAACGTTGGACCAACGAGAAGTTATTGAAGGCAAAGAGTACTTTCACATTCCTTGGGTCCAAATTCAACAAAGAATTGGAGAACAATAGAACATTATCTCAGAAGCTTAGGGTAAGATCTGTTTATTTGGTGTAGAAAAAAAATATATTTTAATATACAGTGTTTCCAGACTGTAGATAAATTATAGACGAATTATAGATAATTTGTAGATTGTATATAATTTGTTGAATTTTTGTAGATAATTTGTAGATAAGTTGTAGATAATATATTTTTATGATTGAAATAATAGTCTTTCTGTTTGTTATGTAATTGTAGGTGAGGGTTTCAACAGATCATATCCATATTGTGTTAGATGGTGTGAAGCGGTACATTGTGTGTCTTGAAAGCAAGAAATGTAGTTGTGTCCAGTTGCAACTTGATGAACTTCCATGTCCGCATGCTTTGGCAGCTTTAAGGCACAGGAATGAAACTTATGAGAACTATTGCTCTCCGTATTACACAAAGGAGAACCTACTCCGTACGTATGAAATACCAGTAAATCCCCTTCCTGATGAAAGCAAATGGAATGTGCCACAATATATTTCGGATGAAGTAGTAAATCCACCTACGGGAGAGAAAAGACAGCCAGGAAGACCTCAAAAGGAAAGATACAAAACATATGATGAGCTAAAGTCAAATAAGTACAAGGTGTCATGTGGAAACTATGGAGGTGAAGGGTATAACAAAAGATCTTGCAAGAATTTGCCCAAAAAGAAATAAACATCATGTATTTAGAATAGTATTTCAAAATAACTGTTAGTGTGTTCAAGTTAAAAGAGTTTTGTGTGTAATCGTTTAAGTTTTTAAAGATTATAATGTAGTTAATTTCAATTTGTTTATGTGTTTGTTAACATGTTTTTCTGTATTGTGTCAAGCATCTAAAATTGTTTTTGATATATTTTAGATAACTTTTAATATTTATTATCTACAATACAACTACAAAAAAAAAAAAAATTGAAATATACAATGTTTCCAGATTGTAGATAAAGTGTAGACAAATTGTAGTTAATTTGTAGATTGTAGATAATTTGTAGATAAGTTGTAGATAATTTATAGATAATCTATTTTTATGATTGAAATATTATTCCTTCTGTTTGTTATGTAATTTAACTTGAACTAACAGTTATATACAGAAATTACCTACAAATGGAGGTATTTCATACAAATTATATACATATTCAACTACAAAATTATATACAATCACGGCATTAAGTGTTTCCAGATTGTAGATAATGTGTAGTTTTTTAGTAGACAAATTGTATTCTAACATCATAATAACTACGTTTAATATAATGAAGATACAGTGATGTAAGATGAAACAAATGGAGATAAAACCACCAATTTATATTCAAGTGAACTACTAAACTGGATAGAAATTAACAAAACAAAAGGTCTGATGCGATAAAAACATAAAAGAATTGCTCAGAAAGTTGTGTATTCTCCTTCTCCTACCAACTAGCATCAACTAAATTACATAAACATGACACTACTTCTTCTTTCTCTGGACGCTTGTTTTCTCTTTCAATGAAGGTGCACTCTTCCTCTTTGCTAGTCTGCCTATAACGTCACTTTCACTGATTGACCCATCTTCCTGCTTCTTTGTAGCATAGTTCCATAGGAGAGCTCCATATCGTCTACGATGTTGGTCAATATCATAAAGGTCTTCTGCGGGAATTGACAAATCTCCAAGACTAACATGCTCCGCAAAGACAGCAACAAATACACCACAATCGCTGCATAAGACAACAAAATTTAAATATTTACCAAATGATTATAAACCCAAAAAGTATTAAATGTATAGAAAGAGATAATAGATTTTTTACAGTGATCCTTCTTTTTGTTGTGGAATCTCCGCAACCATCCACTGAATGTCAAGACGGTCTGTAACTGGTTTCTCAATGTATGCCTTTGTATTCTTAAAGTTAATGTCTTTACGCTTCCCATAGAAACCAGTGCATGACAAATACAGATGGACAATGACTGAAAACTTCTCAACACAGGATTCAACAACTTGATGATTGTGTGAAGAGACCATGGAATCATACGCATAACGTTGCCTGTCCGCAATGTCGGAAACGACCAACACCCACTGGAAATTTTCTACAATGTTGACGGGCATGATGACATAGTCAACTTCATCCCATGCAACATTTGCAAGTAGTCTATACCCCAAAATATATTCTGCAACAACATCATGGGGTTTAACAACCGAATACTTCTTTTCTGGAGGAGAATTTATGAACTTTTCATAAATTTGTGCAATCCTCGTCTTGAACAAACAATCGGTTGTTGTAAACCTAGTCTTGTTGTTGGGGCCATATTTGCCTCTTTTTCTCAGGTAATACATTAAAACATCAATGTGCTGCAAACAAAAAAAATCTACATAAAACTATAGTGCAACTACAATTAACTACGAAACAGCTAAAAAATTCTACAATGATATCTAAAAACAACTCTATAATTTAAACTACAAAGTCAACTTCTAATAATCTAACAAATAGCTACACTTTAGCTGTAGTTACACTGCAAACATGGAACACAACATCTACAATCAGGTCTTCATCATATCTACATTTATACTACAATTAATCTTGTAATGTTCAGCCTAATCTACAATGTAACTACAATTTAACTACAAACATGACATACAACTATAACAATTCTGCTCACAAAACTATATGTAGAATTTATACATACAAATCATCATCAAATAGGATACATAATCTACAAATAAATACAATTACACTACAAATAAGAAAGACAGCATCTACAATAATGTCTACACTATATGTACACTTCATAATACAAGTCATGGTCAAATATATTTGATATCTACAACATAAATACAATTAAAATACAACAACAGAAGACAAACTATCTACAAATTATATCTTGTGAATAGATTCTTTGATACTTACCGAGTCATTGAGGACTTGTCCGGGGTGACCAAGGGAATAGAACCAGTCCTTCTTATCAACCTTTTCCACTCCAAGGTCTAACCAATGCTTAATTTGGTTATCCTTTATGGAAAAGGGAGCCTTCCTCCTGTAACAACAAATAAATGTCAAAAAAAATATATTATAGAATGAATTAGATATGTAAAAAATAAATGTTGAAATGAAAGTGTCAAATTATACATTCATACCTCTTTGAACCTTTGTCGCTACAGTGGTATAACCACTTGTTGAATTTATCTAAAACCTTCGGATCTACATTTTTACATATAACAGTAGTAAAGGGGTGCTTGAGGTAGAAAATTTTAGGTCCAACCGAGCTGCTGCCCCCAGAACTGTGTAGAGGGATAAATGGTGATCGAGCATGCTTTTCCGGATGCCTGGTTCTCCCTGGATGCATAGCTGTTGCTTCATCTTGTATGGGCTCGCCATACTTAACCAATTGGGATAAGTTGTCAGGCAACTCAAAATCATCCAGTGTGACCCCATTCTTCTCAATTCCTAATCCTTCCGAATCAACCACATCCAAATACTGTGCATCTGCACCTTCATTTTCATGTTTCTCAATGACTTGTTCTGTCTGAGCTGCTACAGTCACTCCGTGAATTGGGGACTATGCATTCATATCTTGCATCTCTGTAACACAATGCATATCTTACTTAACAACAATGTTAAAATGTATAATCAATAAGAAAACATATCTGAATGACAGTATGATACCTGATTTGTCTTCATCAGCTTCAACTTGAAAATGTGTATATAAACCACCATGTGCTGGAAGATTTTTTCACCAGTATGAAGATTTTCTTCACCAGTTGCACCTTCAACTTGTTCTGTTTTATAATTAAAAATGGTAAATAATACTGGATAATGGTGGCTTGAAAGTTGTACATATGTGTAGGAAAATTGTAGATAAAGTGTGGATAAGTGTAGATATGCTATATAAACTATGATGCTAATTGTAGATAATTTGTAGGTATTTTATAGATACCTGTTTTTCTGGTGCTGGCCTGCACTTGTTCCCCAAAATTGAACTGAAAATGCTGATTGTTGAAGTCTTTTTGTTGGTCATTGTTTTTTGTTGAACTACCAGCAAACTAAATGTTTATGTTACTTTGAGTATATTTTTTCATATGTCATAAATTATTTTGGTATATAAATAGATGTCAAATCTTACCTTTGCATCATCCTGCTCATTTCTACTGTTTATCAATTTCAAAACAGTCTGCACAGACTCATTTATAAACCCTTGAAGGCTATGAAGTTCTACAAATACAACTTTCCTAAAATCTTCAAGCTTTCCATCAACCTACAAGTTACAATATAGTTAGTTGTTAATTTCATAATATGTTCTAACATACATTCAAAAACATGTGCAATTATATATAGAAATATGTCAGAATTTACAAATTTGTAGATATTTTGTAGGTAGTTTATGAAATGTAGATAAATTGTAGATAATTTGTAGATATATTGTAATTTATATGTATTACCTGCTCAATTCCTTTTTCTAACATTCTGAGCTTCTTAGCAATTGAGTCCTTGTCCTCTTCACCAGTTGTTTGTTTGGGTTCCAATGTAGGAGGATCAGCATTGGGAACCTCATATGTTTGTTCACCTTAGCACTCCAATCTCTTCTCCAGATTCACTCATGCTAGTAAACTGAATGAGGAAAAATAAATTAGTTTGACTAAGGCAGAAAATGTAGAGTAATTCTAGATATTTTGAAGGTAAATGTATAATCATAAAAAAAAAAAAAAAACTTTACCTTAATCCACTCAGGCTTTATCAACTTCTCTTCAAAGGCAGCTAACCAAATCTGCCCCTTACTAGCTGACTATCTTAGTATGCGAGTTATTGAATCAGAACACCTCGTAGCAAGCTCAGTGCTGACGGTCGAGCAACACTCATAAAGCCATACTTGCAATGCTAGTGAGCATCCCTGTATGAGATAAGAATGTACATAGGGATTTAGTCTATGCCTAACAGATTCCATCACCTGAGTGAAAGATTTAATACCCCCTGGGTATGACTCATACTGCCCAGACTCTACCAGATAGAACTTAAAGTGATATACAAAGACGCATGGTCTTTGTCATAAGGAAAAATGAAAAATTCTAAAAGATAAAGAATGCACAACTTCACCGCATCCTCATCGTTTACCCAGGATCTATTGGTTACTATCTGTTTCAAATATGACTTCTCCACTTTTAATTTGTTAGGAAAATAACTGTTCATTATTCTTGCTAACATAACTGGAAGTATAGCCAAAATCTGTAACCTGAGTAACACATCTTAGACCGGTAATTAATGCAAACTCTCTCAATGAAAAATTTAATTTTTCACCCCTCAACTGTACAGAAAAATATTATGCATTGGACTTGGTCAATTCATACTTCATCAGAAGATGAATAGCTTGGTTTTGCATGCATATGGTGGGAAGAGACAATAAGTATCCAAAACATGTCTTTTTGAAAAGTTTCAACGCAGTTGGAGACAATAGCTCTTTTATCTGGCTAGGAATGCTAGGATCACACAAACTGTGGAATCTAAGCACCCCATAATCCATATTGTGTGGGGAAAAAAAGTGTCCATTCTGCACAAATAATAAATTATTTCACATTAGTAAACTGCATTAAAAAGATACATTCATCTACATTTATCTATAATATATCTACAAATGATTACATAATATCTACAATTTAAAGCATTTCCTACAAAATGGCAGCAACAAAAAATAACTACAACTCTGGTTCAAATAGTACAAGCTACCCAACAATATAACTACAAAATCACTACAAATTATCTACAATTATAAAGGCAGAATATCACAACTACAAATTATCTTCAAAATCAAGACAATTACTCTACACTTGACTAGAACACGTATAACACAGATTTTACCATCCTAAACCAAACTAAAGAATTAGAAACGAAACTAATAAATGTTTACCTTCACCAATGATTGGTTCCGAACATTTTTTGGGTGCTTTTTGGAATGTTTCTTCATTTTTGGATTTTTCGAACCAGGAGACATCTTTGGTTTCTTTACTGTTCAAAGTTTAGGGACCTCTTCTACAAAGTCGTCGTCTACCAAAACCTCTTTTCCTTTTCGTTTGAGTTGTTTGCCTGGTGTAGAAGTTTCTCCAGCATCTACATCATGTTTTTGTTTTGTTCTCATCTCGGCTCTGATTTGTCGGGGAGATGAACTATGAGTAGTCTCTGCAATTGCATGTGGAGATTTGACTTGTTTTTTGGGTGATTTTGGTGATAACAAACCCAAATCAAATGAGGGGATATCAGCTACTGCTGATTTTCTAGGACTTCATTTCGAAGATTTGTTGTTCTTCATTGATGAACTTCAACTGGATTCAAATTTGGAAGCAACTTTGTAGAATGGTGTCTTCAATTTTTGGTGAATTCAGAGGGAGAATTTGCTTTCAGTAGTAAAAAGAACGTGGATAGCTGTAAAACGTGGGTGGGGGTGAGGGGTTAGGAGAGAGAAACCTGGGATGAGTGGGGATACGCGGACTCCTTTAATTAAGGAGTAAAAACGTACCATTAATTATACCCCTAAATTAATTATGGTATATAATTGATAATTTGGTATACTAAGTGTAATTAAATCAACCCTTAAACATTGAGGGTAATAAGGTTGGGGCTTTTGCATCCGTACCTACTTTTTGTGCCACGTTTTAATTTATACCCGCTTTGTAAAAAATATTGCATTCGTACCCGCTTTTGTGCATAACTTCAGCATGCGGGGCTGAAGTAGCAAAGGCAATCACGCAAAACTTCAGCATTCTAGTATACGAGCCTGAAGTAGCTTGCGAACTTCAGCTCTAGAGCTGAAGTTCTTCAGCTTCAGCTCTAGTAAATGGGGAACTTCAGCTCTAAAGCTGAAGTTTTTGTCTTTGTAAATGGGGAACTTCAGCTCTAGAGCTGAAGTTCTTCAGCTTCAGCTCTAGTAAATGGGGAACTTCAGCTCTAAAGCTGAAGTTTTTGTCTTTGTAAATGGGGTGGGCTTAAGTTATAAAGACAAAAACTTCAGCATATGGGCTGAAGTTCCCCTAGTTACACTGGGGAACTTCAGCTCTAGAGCTGAAATTTTGTCTTTTGTAAATGGGGAACTTCAGCATACGGGGCTGAAGTTCCCAAGTTATAAAGACAACAACTTCAGCATACGATGCTGAAGTTCCCCATTTACAAAAGACATAACTTCAGCTCTAGAGCTGAAGTTTTGTCTTTGTAACTGGGGAACTTCAACCCCGTATGCTGAAATTGTTGTCTTTATAACTTGGGAACTTCGTAACTGGGAAACTTTAGGTCTAGAGCTGAAGTTTTGTCTTTGTAACTGGGGAACTTCAGCCCCGTATGCTGAAGTTTTGTCTTTATAACTGATGAACTTCAGCTTAACTGGTGAACTTCAGCTCAACGAGTGAAGGGGGAGCTGAAGTTATTTAAAAAGTGGGTACAAGTTAAATTTTTTTTAAAAAGCGGGTATGGTTAAATGGGGGCGACCAAATAGGGTGCCCCGCAATTTTTACAATAAGGTTTCCTATGTGGCATAGGAATATAAAAATTTTTAATTTAAATTTGGGTCCAGGCCCATTTCTTTACTGATTGATGAAGAGAAGGGGAGGGAGAGATTAAAAAGCAATAAAAGTACTGAAAGGAAGGAGAAATAACAGAAAAGATGCTCCGAAATTCTGTTATAAAATTACTACCCGTTCTCACTCATTCATTCACCTGCACACAAAGATACATTCAGGACCCATTCTCTAACTTCACTCTCACTTCACGGATCTGCACACATACTTCCCCTCATTTGAACCATCTTTTCAAAATTCAAAAACACTAGAAACCAGATCTGAAAAACAAAAGAAGGCTCCAAAAGACAGAGAGAAATTAGAATTCAAAGGATTTCTGAAGCTATTTTCTACTGCTATCGTTTATTCAACATTTTTTGGGTTCAAGGAAATCATTCAGATTCAAATTATGGTTCAAATATGATGTTTATTGCTGGATTTGTGTTGTTGAGCTCCAACCAGTTGATTTCTTCACCTTTATTTGGTGCTCAGCAGTTGTATTTCATCACACTAGGCATCCCTTTGATCCCTGCTCCGTATGTAATGTTCATAGCCTTTTAGAATGCTCTGTTTGGCTGTAAAGATGTGCTCAATTCCAATCTGAAATTTCCTTTTCATTCAATTATTAATGATTGAACTGCTGACTTTGATTTAAACATGATTACTCTCTTATTGTGATGTATATAAATATTTTGATTGATGAAGTTAATTCTTAGTGCATGAATCTGGCCATTTCAGTATCGATTTTAATGTACATAAGAAAATACTGAGTGTTAATACGAATCAGAGCTTGTTAATAGGAATAATCCATGTGTGAAATTATGTAATCAACTTATAACTTGGAGATCGTCATGTGCTTTGGAATGGATTAATCTGATGTTGTCACGACTCGAAAACCACTAATCGTGATGGCACCTAATTCGACCCGCTAGGTAAGTCAACTAACAGTCAATACTATCAAAATAAACTTTATAGAAAATGGTGAAGAATTGTCTGAACATTTACATATTAACCCAAGGACTGGTAGTACGAGTCATGAGCTTCTAAGAATTTGAAATTTATAAAGCCAGTACAAATAAATACACAATCTGTTTGAAAGTTATATAAACAGATTAGCAAAATCTAAAACTTCCAAGGACAAGTGGCATATTTCGGAATGCACGAACCTCTTCAGAGTCAGCTCCCGACATCACCAGCAGCTCCATTCCAAAATCTACACGCAAGGTGCAGAAGTACAGTATGAGTACAATCGACCCCATGTACTCAGTAAGTATCTTATCTAACCTCGTCGAATTAGTGACGAGGCTTTTTAGTTAAAACATGCTCACTGATAAGACTTGCACTGCAAACTAGAAATAGAACTATACTATGATATAACAGAAAAGAGTATACGAAACAAATATGCAAGCAATAACTGAGTACTAGAAGAGATCCCAATTTAACCTTTTCCAATATGTCGACCAATATTTTCCTTAGAACGAAAACCAATAACCACAATAGTCATTCCATAAATTTCATAGCGTGAGGAATGTACTCAGATGTCAAATCAGTTGCACGGCAACACCCTTCGTACATTTATCTCATCCTCACCAAATATGCGTATAACAGTACCAACCAGATGGTAGAAATGCCAATAACAGAAATGACAAAATAGGAAATATGCAAGTAGCAATAATGAACGAGGATATATACATGGGCAACAATTATAGTACTAGGCGGAAAGAATATGAGTAATGACAACAATTAGAAATGAAGAGTATAAACATCAACTAACTAGCATGGTGGATGCCTAGATATAGATATAACAAATAATAAAGGGGACACATAATCTTTATAAGTTAACAAGTAGAGACATGAATGAGTAACATGGTAGATGACCTGTACTTAAGTGCAACAAAACAGATATGACATGGATTTAATTATAATAACAAGAAGTGGGCATGGTATTTTCAAGTTAAGCAAGTACAAGACATGGGCAACACAACAACAATTGAGATAGAGATCAAGACAGAACAATAACGACAAGTCACATAAGAACCATAAGTACGGCAATAACAACTCAAGTTAAAGACATGAAGGTATCTACAAGAGAAGAGTATCACGACATAATGCATGTCCCTCGTCCTCACTTGCACGGAAACATCCTTCGTGCCATGAATTCGTAATAACATAAAATCATGATAATATAAATGCAATGGCACGACATCACCCTTCTTGCTTTTACTCACAGATGAAATAGCACGGCATCACCCTTCGTGTTTTACACTCACATAACATGGCACGACATTACCCTTCGAGCTTTTACTCTCAAATGATATGGCACGACATCACCTTTCGTGCTTTAGACTCTCCCTCACATGATAATATATATATATATATATATATATATATATATATATATATATATACACATCACCCTTCGTGTTTAATACTCTTCCTTACCAAGCATATGTATATCAATGCCAAACAAGGTAGGAAGCATAAATAACGTCAAGTAAAGTGTTTAAATGAATATTCCAAATGAACCCCATTCACAACTTTCAAGCCAACAATAGTTCAATAAACTCTCAAAAAACTTATTATTCAAGTATTTCAACAAATCTCAAGAATGATCTACAACACGAGTATAGAATCTAATATCTCAAAAATATCCACCGTAGCAATGCATTAATGAATAAGCATAATGATGACCGAATTAGACACAATAATATTTTCTCAGAATTTTCGTCAAATTTTGATCAAGCTATAATAAACTAAATATTGGTTCCTAACATTTAATTCTATATTCTTTGTATCTATGAGTCAAGTAAGACATGAAGCAACAAAGGTCACGTAATTCTACAAGGCATAATTCATAGCATAATCTATCCTCGAGCATGATTAACCCTGGCACATGCATATATGCTTGTCACCTCATATATGTATCACCCCCGCACATAGCAAATAATGTCAAATAGTAGAAAAAATTCCTTTAACAAAGTTAGGCAAGACACTTACCTCCAACAAGCCAAATCGATACACTAGAAGCGTCATCCCGCTCAAATCATCCTCCGAACGGCTTGAAACTATCCAAAAGCAACTCAAATATATCAAATAATGCTAAAGGAAACAAATCCAATCGATAAAGGTCGAATCTTTAATCAAAATTTAAAACCAGCCAAAATTTACACCCGGGCCCGTGCCTCGAAACCTCGACAAGACTCACAAAATCTGACAACCCATTCAATTACAAGTTCAGTCATACTAGTTTCATTCAAATCCGACTCCAAATCGATGTTCAAAACTCAAAAATTCACATTATAAAACTTTAGGCCAAAACCCTTAATATCCTCTTTAAAATTCATCAACCAAAAGCTAAAATCAAAGATAGATTCACGTAATATAACCAAAATCGAGTAGAGAACACTTACCCCAATTCATATGGTGAAAATCTCTTCCAAAAGTTTCCCAAATCCGAGTTCTCCAACTCAAAATATGACCAAATGAACAAACCCTCGATATTAAGTATTCTTGCCCAGCTGTTCTGCCTCGTTTCGTATGACAAATGATCTTGAAACTTGCTTTTGATGCCTCCAATAGATTTCTTGTGAAATTTCAGTCAAGTAAGGCTTTTGAATCACTCCATTTGACCTTATAATGAAGGAGATATATTTGTTTCAATATTTGAAATAGTGCAGATTTTTAAATACTAAGTCAGTGGCAATTTCGTAATTAATCTGAAAAATCTAACAACCCAATTCTTAGTAAAATGACCACAAACTCCTCATACGATGTCAAAATTCGCCGATTCTTTTTGATATGGCTCATTAATTACGATACGAATCTATTTCTTCAATCAAAACATAAATTGGAACTCATGTGCTTAATGTGGTACTATTTATCCTTGAAAAAACGTCGAAACATAAGAAAAACGATCGTAATACAACCCAAACCTATCCGAAACTTATATGAGCCCCTTGGTACCCCATACGAAAATACCAAAAAGTCTCATAACATAACACAAGAACCTACTCGAGGCCTCAAATCATGCATAAAAATATCGAAACGACGAATCGCACCTCAAATCAAACTTAATGAGCCTTCAAACTTTCAAAAACTCGCGCCAAAACATATCAAATCAACTCGGAATGAAATCAAATTGCACACAAGTACCAAATGACATAGAGAAGTTATTTCAATCCCCAAAATCATAATTCAAACTCGATATCATCAAAGTCATCTCTCGGTCAAACTTGTGAACTTTCCAAACCTTCAAATTTCTAAATTTCGCCAATTAGTGCCGAATCCTTCTAGAAATATCCAAATATAAATTCGGGCATACATCCGAGTAAATTACCATCCGGACCTAACGGAACCATCAAAACTCCAATCCGAGGTCAAATACTAAAAAGTCAAACTTGGTCAACTCTTCCAACTTAAAGCTTTAGTTCATGAAATTCATTCTTCCAAATCAATTTCGAATAACCTAAAAACCAAAACCGACGATTCACACAAGTCATAATACATCATGCGGAGATACTCGTGCCCTCAAATTACCGAGCGAAGTGCAAATGCTCAAAACGACCGGTCAGGTGGTTACATTCTCCCCCCTTAAACATATGTTCGTCCTCGAACGTGCCAAGAGTCGTTCCAAGGACATTAAATCACAATGTAACCTTACCATGCACATACCTGGGGGTGATCCCATGTCACCCCACTCCATACGAGCCTTCCAATACAACATAACTAGAGATCTTTACTTCAATCTTGGTCCTAAACCTTAGAACCCATTCTCCAACATCCAGAATTCATTACAAGACTCGAATCTCATATCTACCCACTGTATAAGTCTAAACAAGTGGTGCCAAGCCATAACCGTAACCCAAGATGTGATCACATGATATACCTCATCACTTGGATACTCACAGCAGTAACTGCTGGGCACAATGGCCGCCCAAAACAAATTCGGTACCGATAATAAATCTCATATAAAAAAACCCTTGTTCAAAACCTCCGTAAACTGCCGATGATGAAAGAAACACACAGAATCTCTTAACCACTTGATGTTTAGCTTAAAGTGTATATATTTCTATGTATATCGCCTCATATTTTACTTTTGTTTCGATAGTTTTAGATGTTAAATGTGATGATTTATATTAATTTGAAGTGTTTTTATGTGTAGGAATGATTCGGGATCAATTGGGGGCGAAACGCACGAAATTAGAGCCAAAACGCAAAAAACCGGGCAAAACAGCGATTTTGCGATTTTGGGCGCCACAGGCAGGGCTGGGCGCCACCTGTGGCGCTGGAGGCGCCACTTTGGAGGGGTGAGATGACACTTTGGAGGAATAATACACACGAAATTTCTAGGGAGCGAAGGATTCTCAGTTTTCTTCATCTTTTTCTAGTATTTACAATTAATTCAACGGTTATGCAATTCTTTGATTTTAGCATGAGTGCCTAAGCACCCATTGTTCTGGGATTGTGATTTAGCCATGGATATTGTTGTTCGACATTAGTTTAACCTTGATTTTAATTCACTCAATATATGGTTGTTTCTTCAATTCTGTGTTTAATTGCTTAATTATCTGGCCAGCAGTTAGGTTCTATATACTATCTATGCTATGCTTGGGAGAGCCGTGTATAGATTAGAGAAAAATTGAAGAGAGCGCAATCTTAACCCTTCAGGGGAGCGGATTTGTGGTTAGTATAGGAATATACCTAGTCACCGTGCTTAATTAAATATCGTAATCCTAGTGCGTTCTAATAGATTAATTTCATAGGAATATAGGCATTAATCTATTGAGAATAGGCGAGTAGTGCTTCGGGAGAAGGCTATGAGAGCAATTATCGATTAATTAGAAACCATGAGTGAATTATATGGAAGGGAGAGTTAATTAGCACACAATACGAATGGTGAATCGATCACAACCCTAGAATATTTTTCTTTATTGAATACACAACAATCAACTCGTTACTTGAAAATTTAGTTATTACTTATAGTTTTAGTTTAATATAATCATACTCTTGGACTTTGATTTTGACCGGATTGAATAACAATTTGAGTGATTAGTGAGTAGTTTAATACAAGTCTCTGTGAGTTCGACACTCAACTTATCATTATATTACTTGTCGACTACGTATACTTGCGTGTGCATTTGGGACCAACAAGTTTTGGTGCCGTTGCCGGGGACTTGAATATAGACTACTTTCTAGTTTTTGCTTTAATTATTTATTTTGTCCAGTCTAACGTTACTTGATTGTTGCTCTAATCTCAGGAACTCTGATTGAATGCGTCGGGTCAGAAGCCAGGACATACTTGACGGCTTTGACCCCGAACCTGAGAGAACATTTCACAGGAGGTTGAGGGAAGCAAGGGATACAGATAATATTCAGGACCTCATTCAAATTCCTGTGAACATGGCAGAGGAACAACACATGGCTGTTCGGGAGGTAGAAATGCCCAGTATTGCTAATGTTACCTCCAGCATCGTGAAGCCCATAATCACTGGGAACTTTGAGCTGAAACAGAGCATGATCCAGCCACTTCATGCAAACGGGCAGTTTATGGGCCTTCCATACGAGGATCCACAAGCACGTTCTGAACTTCTTGGAGATTAGTGATACTTATGTCACTAATGGGTTCACGCCAGATTATGTGAGGCTCACGCTTTTTCCATTATCTCTGTTGGGCGAAGCAAAGCGATGGCTAAAGGCAGAACTAGCTAATTCCATTACAACATGGAATGATTTGGCGAGAAAATTTCTGGCAAGGTTCTTCCCTTCAGGAAAGACTGCAAAGATCAGAAGTTAGATAGTCTCCTTTAAACAGAAAGCAGGCAAATCTTTATATTTAGCATGGGAAAGGTTCAAGGGGCTACTCAGAGACTGTCCTCATCACAATCAGACAAACAAAGTGTTAGTTCACACTTTCATTGAGGGGATCCATCCCCAAACAAAAATTGTGGTAGATGCAACAGCTGGAGGTCAGGTATTGGAGAAGAATTATGATGAAATATTTTCATTATTGAATAAATTCTCCAAAAGCAATTCAGACTGGCAAGGTGAGATGGGAAGGAATGTGGTTCAAAAGTCATCAGGGGTTCTTGAACTAGATGTTGTCTCAGCATTGTCAGCTCAGATCTCTACATTGACTAACCAAGTCAATCAGATGACCCTGATCATTAACAAGCAACAATCTCAACCACTGCAACAGTCCCAGCCAGTGCAACCAGTGCAGCAGATTCAGTTATTTTATGAAGTCTGTGGAGAGGGTCACATGAGCAATCTATGCCCAGCAAATCTAGAGTCTGTATATTTTGTGGGTAATGTAAATCGAGGCCAAACAAATCAGTATGGGGACACTTACAATCCCAACTGGAGGAACCACCCAAATTTCTCTTGGGGTGGAAATCAAGGCAATCAGAATCAGTATCGGCCTCAAGCACCTCAACAACAATACAAACCACTTCATGTTGAACAATCAGCTAGCCTTGAGGAGATTATAAAGAGAATGATGAATGACCAACTTGCTTTCAATCAGAAAGTAATGGCTGACCACCAGGCCCAAGCAGCAACAATGAGAAACTTGGAACGTCAAATGGGGCAACTTGCCAGTTCCCAAAATACCAGACCAGTAGGAACTCTTCCTAGTGATACTAAGCCTAATAATAAGGCTCAAGTCAATGTAATTACCTTGAGAAATGGAAGAATACTAGAAGAAGATCCAAAGACAAAGAAGAATACAGCTCATCCTGAAGGAGAATTAGTTCCCAAGCCAGTTAATGGGAATGAGAAAGATGGTAAAGGACCCGAGCCAGTAATTGAAACAAGGCCACCACCTCCGTTTCTACAAAGACTGCAGAGGAAAAAAGATGATGCTAAATACAAGAGATTCCTAGATATGTTGAGCCAAGTGAGTGTGAATTTGCCTTTGGTGGAAATTTTGCAAGAAGTGCCTAAGTATGAGGCAAACAAACGAAGACATGCAGAGTTCGAAACAATTGCACTTATTGACGAGTGCAGTGCCAGAGTTCAGAGTAAACTTCCTCCTAAGTTGAAGGATCCTGGGAGTTTCACAATTCCTTTGTCTCTTGGAAAATAACAAGTTGGTAGAGCCCTGTGTGATTTAGGGGCTAGTATAAATTTGATGCCCTCTTCTTTGTTCAAGAAACTCGGATTGAGGGTGCTTAGACCTGCCACAATCACTTTACAGTTATCAGATAGGTCACTAGTTATGCCAGAAGGAATTATTGAGGATGTGTTAGTTCGAGTGGGAAAGTTTATTCTTCCCGCTGACTTTATTGTTCTTGATTACGAGGCAGATGAGGAAGTGCCCATTATTTTGGGGCGACCATTCTTAGCTACTGGTGGAGCAATTATTGATGTAAGGGCAGGGAAGTTAAAAATGAGAGTTGACGATGAGGAGGTCACTTTTAATGTGTACAAGGCACTTAAACTCTGAAAGTATTATGAGGACCTGTGCATGATTACTGTGGTCGACGTGAAGGGAATAGAGAAGAGTCCTTATGTGAATGACAGTGATTCAGAGGAGGTGGTGTTGCAAGCTGAGGGTGTAAAGATAATTGAGAAAAGAGCCAGAGATGAAAAAGGAGACCCGTTAAGAGCATGCAAAAAGGCTAGGCTTCATGGGAGAAAGAATAAGAGAAAGCGCCCAGCCTGATCAGAGTAGCAGAGTCGTGCCACGACTATAAATAAGGCGTTTGTTGGGAGGCAACCCATCCTGTATATCTTTTATTTTTTATTTTTTTTAAGTGTCGAGTTTTGTGTTGTTTTTATTTTGCAGAGCAGGGGAAGTGTGAGTACCCAAATTTGAAGCTGAGGGACATGTTTGAACTTAAGTGTGGGGTCATCCCGACTCTAAAGATTGAGAATCATGTCCGAGCTAGGCCCGAGAGGGTCTCAGGGAGTATTTCTCACCCTTTTTTTAATGTTTTTCGTTGTGATCATGCATCGAGGACTATTCATAACATAAGTGTGGGGTGGGAAAACTACTTTCTGAAGTGTAATTGTAAGTGTAATTGTCTAAAATTATTTTTTTTATTTAGTTAAGAAACGAAAAGAAAAAACAAAAAATAGAAAAAGCTCGAATTTTTCCCGACGATGGATCTGTTGGACAAGTTTCTTGAGGGATAAAGTTCGATTTAAAAACACCAAAAAGTTTTTTTATTTTTCTCTTAGGATAGGTTGGTAGTATCCCTTGGTTTTTCTTTAGGCACCGGTTCTTTTCCAAAGGTGTAACTTGAACCGGGCACTTAAAATTATTTTTTGGAGTAGTTAGGAAGAAACTGAGTAACTTAAAAATACCCATTGACATGTTTGGTGCCGGCATATTAGGTAATGACATACATTCTGCTTTCCCCTGTATTTGGTTTGACTTGTGATGCCTAAGTAAACATAAATAGCCTATTTTTGTGACGCCTTAGCTCAGTTGTTTGACTTGTAGGCTACATAGTATAATATTGCTTAATTCTCTCAATTTTGTGTGTTTGCTTGACTTAAGAGTTGAATAAAACCGTTGTGATTGAGTCATGTGCAATGTGTGAGTGAGGTTTTGTGATTTTTTATGTTATCCTGTGTAGTCTAGAACTTGCTTCGTGTGTTAATCGAAGCGAAATTGTAGGTTATGCTAGTCTAGGAGATGACATAGGCATTTTGTTGTTTGATCATGGATGTGCTTGTCACATAAGAATTAAATTTTCCATTGCTAGCCCCTTTGATCCTTTTGACCTTTTCTTTGGTACCCACATTAAAAGCCGTACCCCTATTTTGTTCTTAAATTGAAATTCTTGCACCTTTACCTCCTAAGGCACTTAGTCGCTAAAAGAAGTAAGGTGAGATATTGGGGAGTAGCTTTTGAGTGGAGACATGGAAGGGCCCGTTGGTGCACAAATATTGTATTCAAAAGCCACTAGTCATTGAATCTTCATGAATGGAGTGTGTATAGAAGAAAAAGAGAAATAAAAAAATGATAGAAGAAGTATGGAGAAAAAGATACACACATCAAATTTTTATTAATTTGTGCTAGTGAAAATATAGAAGTGCTTAATTGAAAAAGGGCTATATTGAATATGAATTGTGGCAAGGGAATTTGTTGAGAAGAATATGTATTTATTTGTGAAGGTAGTGTATTAACGTGCTTAGGAGGTTTAGTCACTATTCCTAAATATATCCTACCCGTCCATTAGCCTACATTACAACCTTCGAAGTCCTAATTGATCCTAGACCTGACTAGCTTAAATTAGTGGAGATCTACACTACAGGCAAGCTTATGGTACGACCACGGGATGCATATGAATTCTTTATGAGAGTGAGTGAAATTGTGTTCGATTGTGTGATGTCCTTAAATTATATTCAAAAAGCATATTTGAATGTGGGGACTAGTTATATTCACTCTTTTGTTTGTTGGTGAGGGCACATGATCTCATGAACGATTGGTAATGTTGTAAACTTTCTTGTTGGGTAGGTGCGTGAATTGAGAGGGATTAGTGGTTTCAAGTTGAATATTGAGGTTGGGTGGTTGCAATTAGGTTGTTGGTATGATTTCTAGAGTAGTTATACTCGGGCATGTTTAAAGAAGGGGAAGAATGTGAAATTTTGTATGTTCATACTTGATTGCCGGTATCGACCATAGTCAAGGGGTAAGGTGTGTGATTGAAAAGTAAAATACTCCTTGATAATGAAATTTGTACGTGTTGAAGGGTAATAGATTGTCCCATTGCTCGAGGACGAGCAAGAGTCTAAGTGTGGGGTGTTGATGTTTAGCTTAAAGTGTATATAATTCTATGTATATCGCCTCATATTTTTATTTTATTTCGAGAGTTTTAGATGTTAAATGTGATGATTTATACTAATTTGAAGTGTTTTTATGTGTAGGAATGATTCGGGATCAATTGGGGACGAAACGCGCGAAATTAAAGCCAAAAAGCAAAAAAATGGGCAAAACGTTGATTTAGCGATTTTGGGCGCCACCTGTGGAACTGGAGACGCCACTTTGGATGGTTGAGACGCCACTTTGGAGGAATAATACACACGGAATTTCTAGGGAGCGAAGGATTCTCAATTTTCTTCATCTTTTTCTAGTATTTACAATTAATTCAACACTTATGCAATTCTTTGATTTTAGCATGAGTTCCTAAACACCCATTGTTCTGGGGTTGTGATTTAGCCATGGATATTGTTGTTCGACATTAGTTTAACGTTGATTTTAATTCACTCAATATATGGTTGTTTCTTCAATTCTGTGTTTAATTGCTTAATTGTCTGGCCAACAGTTAGGTTCTATATACTATCTATGCTACGTTTGGGAGAGCCATGTATAGATTAGAGAAGAATTGAAGAGAGCGCGATATTAACCCTTCAGGGGAGCGGATTTGTGGTTAGGATAAGAATATACCTAGTCACCGTGCTTAATTAAATGTCGTAATCTTAGTGCGTTCTAATAGATTAATTTCATAGGAATATAAACATTAATCTATTGAGAATAGGCAAGTAGTACTTCGGGAGAAGACTATGAGAGCAATTATCGATTAATTAGCAACCATGAGTGAATTATATGGAATGAAGAGTTAATTAGAACACAATACGAATGGTGAATCGATCACAACCCTAGAATATTTGTCCTTATTGAATACACAACAATCAACTCGTTACTTGATAATTTAGTTATTACTTATAATTTTAGTTTAATATGATCATACTCTTGGACTTTGATTTTGACCGTATTGAATAACAATTTGAGTGATTAGTGAGTAGTTTAATACAAGTCTCTGTGGGTTCGACACTCAACTAATCATTATATTACTTGTCGACCACGTATACTTGCGTGTGCATTTGGGACCAACACCACTCATTTGATCAATAAGCCAAAAAGTTCACTCGTCTGCCCAGAGCCATTGCCCAAATCCTTAGCGGAAATATGGTATCATTCTTCCAAACATTTCTTATCTCGGTACGATAGTACAAATCTCATGTCTAGAAACCTCATCTCAGCCAAAAGAAGCAGCTCAACTGGAAAGTCTCGCCAAAGACCATATAGAGCCCCACACAACGCGGTCCAGTACACCAACAAGTAATAATTCAGACATGACAAATAATAGTTAGAAAGCTGAATAAGAAGGCTACTAAGCAAGTTAAGCAGACAGGGAAATTTTAACATTTTCCTATGAACTATTTTCAACAAAGTGAAAGCAAAAATACACGAAGTAAGCATCAGGAGTTACATCTCATCACAGTACTATTGAGGCGTGCAACCCGATCCCATCATATCAATCTACATAGGGTAACCATCGAGCCATAATACTCGGGCTCACTGATCACATGTGCGTCAACCTCAAGCACAATAGAGTGCACAAAATATAACTGTGGAAAAATTATTAGGAACAAACAATAATAAGAAGGACAAGCACAACTATGGTGAAATAAGAAAATCAATATCACGAAGGCATATCGCCCATAATGCCATGAGGCCTAAACTAAATCACAATATGCGTGCGAAGAATCATGTAACCATCACAACCCGTCATAACATAAGAAGGAAACACATAACATAAACCAGGGCGTGAATAGAATATATTCCACCAATGATATACCTGTGGCAACAGCTGCGTAGGTGCAAGAAAATACGGTCCGATACAGAATACACATCCTCATTAGGCTCTCAAATAATTCTCAACTAGATTCCAATCATTCCCGGACATGAAAATAACCTTCCACAAGCCCATATCAACTTTTCCATAACACATACCATTAGTCACTCACCGAGCCATAAATTCCACTAATAGGAACACTACCTTACATATAAATCAAAAAGAACGTGCTCAAACGATCAAAATCCCCATGCTCAAGTCACAGTCAAAACCCGACCTCAAGTCCTCCAGATTTTCCCATCATCCACACAATGAAATCACATCTAGCACCTCATCCATGGGATCACAAGCCATCGATGCACAACTGATACCGAGCGCTCACATGCACATATGAATGCATGGAAGGAATTCAAAGAGTTAAACTTCAAGCTGAATCAATACCGCACGATAAGGAAATAAAGAAGGGAAATATATCCTAAATGTCATGTAGCCTCTCGAAGATAGGTATGGACGTCATCATATCGATCCACAAGACTCTACTAGACATTTGCTCTTGAGTTGTAGAACCTATGAACCTAGAGCTCTGATACCAATCTGTCACGACCTGAAAACCAATAGTTGTGATGGCACCTAACTCGACCCGCTAGGTAAGCCAACTAACAGTCAATACAATCCAAATGAAATTTATAGGAAACGGTGAAGAATTTTCTGAATATTTACATATTAACCCAAGAACTGGTAGTACGAGTCATGAACTTCTAAGAATTTGAAATTTATATAGCTGGTACAAATAAATACACGATCTGTTTGAAAGTTATATAAACAGATTAGAAAAATTTAAAACTACCAAGGAAGAGTGGCAGCTATATTCCGGAATGCACGAACATCTTTAGAGTCAGCTCCCGACATCACCAGCAGCTCCACTCCAAAATCTGCACGCAAGGTGTAGAAGTGTAGTACGAGTACAACCGACCCCATATACCTAGTAAGTATCTTGTCTAACCTCGTCGTAGTAGTGACGAGGATTTTTACTTAAAACATGCTCACTGATAAGACATGCACCATAAACTAGCAATAGAACTATACTACGATATAAGAGAAAAGAGTACACGAAACAAATATGCAAGCAATAACCGAGTACTAGTAGAGATCCCAATTTAACCTTTTCCAATATCTCGACCAATCTTTTCCTTAGAACGAAAATCAATAACCATGATAGTCACTCCATAACTTTCATAGCGTGAGCAATGTACTCAGATGTCAAATCAATTGCACGACAACATCCTTCGTGCATTTATCTCATCCTCACCAAATATGCATATTACAGTACCAACAAGATGGTAGAAATGCCAATAACAGAAATGACAAAGTATGAAATACGGAAGCAGCAATAATGAACAAGGATATATACATGGGCAACAGTAATAGTACTAGGCGAAAAACATATGAGTAATGGCAATAATTAGGAAGGAAGAGTATAAACATCAACTAACTAGCATGGTGGATGCCTAGATATAGATATAATAAATAAGAAAGTGGACACATGATCTTTATAAGTTAACAAGTAGAGACATGAATGACTAACATGGTAGAAGACCTGTACTTAAGTGCAACAAAACAAATATGACATGGATTTAATTATAATACTAGGAAGTAGGCATGGTATTTGCAAGTTAAGCAAGTACAAGGCATGGGAAACACAACAAAAATTGAGATAGAGAACAAGACATAACAGTAACGACAAGTCACATAAGAACCATAAGTACGACAATAACAGCTCAAGGTAAAGACATGAAGATATCTACAAGAAAAGGATATCACGACATAATGCATGTCCCCCGTCCTCACTTGCACGGAAACACCCTTCGTTTCATGAACTCGTAATAACATAAAATCATGATAATATAAATGCAATGGCACGACATCACCTTTCGTGCTTTTATTCTCAGATGAAATAGCACGGCATCAACCTTCGTGCTTTACACTCACAAAACATGGCACGACATCACCCTTCGTACTTTTACTCTCAAATGATATGGTACACCATCACCCTTCATGCTTTACACTCTCCTTCACATGATAACACACACACACACACACATCCATATTTTTTATATATATATATATATATATATATATATATATATATATATATATATATATATATATATATATATATATATATATATATAAAATATGGAACGACATCACCCGTTCGTGTTTAATACTCTTCCTTAAAGGTAGGAAATATAAATAACGTCAAATAATGCTAAAGGAAACAAACTCAATCGATAAAGGTCAAATCTTTAATCAAAATCCAAAACCGACTAAAAATCACACTCGGGCCCACGCCTCAAAACCCTGACAAAGCTCACAAAATCCGACAACCCATTAAATTATGAGTCCAACCATACTAGTTTCACTCAAATCCAACTCCGAATCGATGTTCAAAACTCAAAAATTCACATTATGAAACTTTAGGCCAAAACCTCGAAGTTCCTCTTTAAAATTTATCAACCAAAAGCTAAAATCGAAGATAGATTCATGAAATATAACCAAAACCGAGTAGAGAACACTTACCCCTATTCATATGATGAAAATCGCCTTCAAAAGTTGCCCAAATCCGAGTTTCCCAACTCAAAATATGACTAAATGAACAAACCCTCAATATTAAGTATTCTTGCCCAGTTGTTCTGCCTCGTTTCGTGTGTCAAATGATCCCGAAACTCACTTTTGATGCCTCCAATAGATTGCTTGTGAAATTTCAGTCAAGTTAGGATTTTAAATCACTCTATTTGACCTTATAATGAAGGAGATATGTTGGTTTCAATATTTGAAAATAGTGCAGATTTTTAAATACGAAGTCAGTGGCCATTTTGTAATTAATCTGAAAAATCTGGCAACCCAATTCTTAGTAAAATAACCATAAACTCCTCATACGATGTCCAAATTCGCCAATTCTTTTTTCTATGGCTCCATAATGACGATACGAATCTACCACTTCAATCAAAACAGAAATTGGAACTCATTTACTTAATGTGGTACCATTTATCCTTAAAGAAACAACATCGAAACATAAGAAAAACGAGCGCAACACAACTCAAACCTATCCGAAACTCATCTGAGCCCCTCGGGACCGGTACGAACGTACTAAAAATTCCCATAACATAACACGGACCTACTCGAGGCCTCAAGTGATGCATAATAATATCGAAACGACGAATCGCACCTCAAATCAAACTTAATAAACCTTCGAACATTCAAAAACTCGCGCCAAAATATATCAAATCAACTCGGAATGAACTCAAATTGCACACAAGTACCAAATGACATAGCGAAGCTATTTCAATCCCCAGAACC
>ML430661.1:156627-200983 GCA_005239525.1 Nicotiana knightiana | reverse complement strand
TTCGAACCCGATATCATCAAAGTCATCTCTCGGTCAAACTTGTGAACTTTCCAAACCTTCAAATTTTCAACTTTTGCCAATTAGCACTGAATCCTTCTAGAAATATCCAAATATAAATCCGGCCATATGCCCGAGTAAATCACCATCCGGACCTAAACGGAACCATCAAAACTCCAATCCGATGTCAAATGCTAAAAAGTCAAACTTGGTCAACTCTTCCAACTTAAAGCATTAGTTCATGAAATTCATTTCCCTACTATAATTCTTACATGTATGATACTCAATATAGNGGTAAAGACATGAAGATATCTACAAGAAAAGGATATCACGACATAATGCATGTCCCCCGTCCTCACTTGCACGGAAACACCCTTCGTTTCATGAACTCGTAATAACATAAAATCATGATAATATAAATGCAATGGCACGACATCACCTTTCGTGCTTTTATTCTCAGATGAAATAGCACGGCATCAACCTTCGTGCTTTACACTCACAAAACATGGCACGACATCACCCTTCGTACTTTTACTCTCAAATGATATGGTACACCATCACCCTTCATGCTTTACACTCTCCTTCACATGATAACACACACACACACACACATCCATATTTTTTATATATATATATATATATATATATATATAAAAAATATGGATGTGTGTGTGTGTGTGTGTTATCATGTGAAGGAGAGTGTAAAGCATGAAGGGTGATGGTGTACCATATCATTTGAGAGTAAAAGTACGAAGGGTGATGTCGTGCCATGTTTTGTGAGTGTAAAGCACGAAGGTTGATGCCGTGCTATTTCATCTGAGAATAAAAGCACGAAAGGTGATGTCGTGCCATTGCATTTATATTATCATGATTTTATGTTATTACGAGTTCATGAAACGAAGGGTGTTTCCGTGCAAGTGAGGACGGGGGACATGCATTATGTCGTGATATCCTTTTCTTGTAGATATCTTCATGTCTTTACCTTGAGCTGTTATTGTCGTACTTATGGTTCTTATGTGACTTGTCGTTACTGTTATGTCTTGTTCTCTATCTCAATTTTTGTTGTGTTTCCCATGCCTTGTACTTGCTTAACTTGCAAATACCATGCCTACTTCCTAGTATTATAATTAAATCCATGTCATATTTGTNATATATATATATATATATATATATATATATATATATATATATATATATATATATATATATATATATATATAAAATATGGAACGACATCACCCGTTCGTGTTTAATACTCTTCCTTAAAGGTAGGAAATATAAATAACGTCAAATAATGCTAAAGGAAACAAACTCAATCGATAAAGGTCAAATCTTTAATCAAAATCCAAAACCGACTAAAAATCACACTCGGGCCCACGCCTCAAAACCCTGACAAAGCTCACAAAATCCGACAACCCATTAAATTATGAGTCCAACCATACTAGTTTCACTCAAATCCAACTCCGAATCGATGTTCAAAACTCAAAAATTCACATTATGAAACTTTAGGCCAAAACCTCGAAGTTCCTCTTTAAAATTTATCAACCAAAAGCTAAAATCGAAGATAGATTCATGAAATATAACCAAAACCGAGTAGAGAACACTTACCCCTATTCATATGATGAAAATCGCCTTCAAAAGTTGCCCAAATCCGAGTTTCCCAACTCAAAATATGACTAAATGAACAAACCCTCAATATTAAGTATTCTTGCCCAGTTGTTCTGCCTCGTTTCGTGTGTCAAATGATCCCGAAACTCACTTTTGATGCCTCCAATAGATTGCTTGTGAAATTTCAGTCAAGTTAGGATTTTAAATCACTCTATTTGACCTTATAATGAAGGAGATATGTTGGTTTCAATATTTGAAAATAGTGCAGATTTTTAAATACGAAGTCAGTGGCCATTTTGTAATTAATCTGAAAAATCTGGCAACCCAATTCTTAGTAAAATAACCATAAACTCCTCATACGATGTCCAAATTCGCCAATTCTTTTTTCTATGGCTCCATAATGACGATACGAATCTACCACTTCAATCAAAACAGAAATTGGAACTCATTTACTTAATGTGGTACCATTTATCCTTAAAGAAACAACATCGAAACATAAGAAAAACGAGCGCAACACAACTCAAACCTATCCGAAACTCATCTGAGCCCCTCGGGACCGGTACGAACGTACTAAAAATTCCCATAACATAACACGGACCTACTCGAGGCCTCAAGTGATGCATAATAATATCGAAACGACGAATCGCACCTCAAATCAAACTTAATAAACCTTCGAACATTCAAAAACTCGCGCCAAAATATATCAAATCAACTCGGAATGAACTCAAATTGCACACAAGTACCAAATGACATAGCGAAGCTATTTCAATCCCCAGAACCACAATTCGAACCCGATATCATCAAAGTCATCTCTCGGTCAAACTTGTGAACTTTCCAAACCTTCAAATTTTCAACTTTTGCCAATTAGCACTGAATCCTTCTAGAAATATCCAAATATAAATCCGGCCATATGCCCGAGTAAATCACCATCCGGACCTAAACGGAACCATCAAAACTCCAATCCGATGTCAAATGCTAAAAAGTCAAACTTGGTCAACTCTTCCAACTTAAAGCATTAGTTCATGAAATTCAGATCCCTACTATAATTCTTACATGTATGATACTCAATATAGTGGAATAATCACATTAATAGTTGCATCGATAGTTATCTTCAGTCTCAAATCTGTATAGATACTTTCAAATCGATTTCGAATAACCTGAAAATCAAAACCGACGATTCACACAAGTCATAATACATAATGCGAAAATACTCGTGCCCTCAAATTATCGAGCAAAGTATAAATGCTCAAAACGACCGGTCATGTGGTTACAGATATGTCTTGACAATAATAGCCCTGTAGCTATTTGTTACAAAACCGTGAGCAAACCTGAAGAAATGAGTGGCCAGCAGACAGTGAAATGCTTTATTGAATTATTCATATGTACTTCAGTAATGATTGACAGTTTCATGTAGTTCAAGTATTGTATTTTTAAATTTAAAGGACTGTAATAAGTGATGTTTGTTTTATTAGATTGTAGAATTCTGATATGGGAATTTAGTATTGAGCGTGAATTAATTTAGCTCAACTTAATACATAATGGGTCAGACCTGCAATAATGGTCCAGTAAGGGTGTTAATAAGCAAGTCTGTATTTCAGAGGTCGTTGGGCCTCGAAGCTGGCCCATTTGAACGGGCCTAAATTGAGAAGGTAATTTTTGTCATTTGTTTGGCCCGTCAGCTCGTATATTTCCCTGTACATTTTATGGTCCCTATCAAACGAATTTATTTGACCACTAAAAACGAATGTGTTGATGGGTAATTTAATTATCCTTTGACTTATCTGGGATTTAAGGCCGTTGAGTCAAATCTGGGTAATTGTGCACGTAAAAATTGTACGGAGCATCTTATTTGGTCGCTCTCATTTAATTTATACCCGCTTTTTAAAAAACTTTTAATTTGTACCCACTTTTTAAATAACTTCAGCTCCCCTTTCCCTCGCTGAGCTGAAGTTCACCAGTTAAGCTGAAGTTCGCCAGTTATAAAGATAAAACTTCAGCATACGGGGCTGAAGTTCCCCAGTTACAAAGACAAAACTTCAGCTCCTAGTTACGAACTTCAGCTAGAGCTGAAGTTCCCAAGTTATAAAGACAACAACTTCAGCATACAGGGCTGAAGTTCCCCAATTACAAAGACAAAACTTAAGCTCTAGAGAACTTCAGCTCTAGAGCTGAAGTTTAAACTGGGAAACTTCAGCTCCATATGCTGAAGTTGTTGTCATTATAACTTGGGAACTTCAGCCCGTATGCTGAAGTTCCCCATTTACAAAAGACAAAACTTCAGCCCGTATACTGAAGTTTTTATCTTTATAACTGGGGAACTTCAGCCCCGCAAGCTGAAGTTCCCCATTTACAAACAAAAACTTCAGCTCCATATGCTGAAGTTTTTGTCTTTATAACTGGGGAACTTCAGCCCCGTATGCTGAAGTTCCCCATTTACAAAGACAAAAACTTCAGCTCTAGAGCTGAAACTCCCCATTCACTAGAGCTGAAGTTCGCAAGCTACTTCAGGCCCGTCTACTAGAATGCTGAAGTTTTACGTGATTGACTTTGCTACTTCAGCCCCACATGCTGAAGTTATGCGCAAAAGCGGGTACTGATGCAATTTTTTTTACAAAACGGATACAAGTTAAAACGTGGCACAAAAAGTGAGTACGGATGCAAAAGTCCCATTGTGCACCATTTAAGTCAATTTTCAGCTTTTAAACTCATAACCAAACCATTTATAGGCTGCTAGTTTTAAATAACAAGATTGATTTGTAAACAATGATAATTATGGAATTTATACTTCCACAATGCTTCATTCCATAAATTGTAGACCTCCACATACAATCTCAAACATTTTGAAACTAATCAACTTTTGAACATTAGTAGAATGCTTTAGGCGCGTATTTAATTCACTATCATAATTGTGTATATGTTTGCGTGAGATAATTACGATTCTCAAAATAAATCAAAATACGCGTTCACACGACTTTGACCAAATAATCTTAATAAATAATAAATATAATTAAGTGTGTACACGTACGCGTGACATGATTTTAGAACAATAAATAAAACAAGTACACACTCGTGTGATTCATTTCAAAGATTAATTTCATAATTTAAAAATCAAGTAATTAACAACGGTAAAAGGTGAAAGACACACATAGGCTTAAAAATACGTAATAATTAGATAATCACACCAAGATATGATTGTAAAGTGGCCGTGCTAAAATTATGAAATCCGGGAGTGCCTAACACCTTCTCCCGGGCTAACAGAATTTTTTACTCGGTCTTCTAGGTTCGCAGACTTTAAACAGAGTCAAAATTTTCTTGATTTGAGATTTAAAAGAAATGGTGACTAGGAACACCGTAATTAAATAATTCCAAGTGAAAACTCTTTTAAAAATAAAAATAATCACATTTCAATAATGTCACTTAAAGTGGAAAACTTATTTTCCCATAAAAAGGAGGTGTGACAGCTCTGGCGACTCTACTGGGGATAGAAACCTATAACTTCTGGTTCAGGGTTCAGAATTCGAGCTTGTAATATGATCTATACTTGATTTTATCGAGTGCATGATATTACTATATTTGTGGGTCTAAATTGCTAATTGCCACTTATTTACCACTTTGATATTATCTGAACTATATAAATTGTCTTCTTACGCCTCTCTTATGAGTCTTCTGAATTTATGGTGCACACGTGCGTGTGACCTACTTTTCTGTTAGAGGCCATACCAATTAAAATGAGGTCTGTTCAGTTACTAGGCCGCATAGACTTTCGTGCTCTCGGGACGTTGCTCCCACCTCGGCTTGAGCTGTCCGCTTGGGTAAGTCGGGTCTAAAATATACCCCCAAGATTTAAACCTAGAATATATAGCCTTATGCCGGATCCCTAGTAGGAATGTTTGTTTGTGTCACGTACATTTGACTATGGGGTCTCAACATAGGGGTTGGGTCTGTCTGAACCGGTGTGCCCAAAATTACAAGACCATCCTAATACATCTTATGTACTACTTGTGCATTTGATTTGATCTGGTTTGCATGTTGACCGGTTTCTAGAATAGGGACAGAAAAAAATAGTAGTGAGGTAAGAGAGAAAATTCATCTGATTTTCAAAAATATCGGTATTTGAAAAATTCTGAAACTCTGCCGAATTTTTGAAAAAGAAAAGAAAATGTTATTTCAAAATGAGCCAGAATTTGCAAGTGTCATGTTTCTCCTATTTTGTCAAAAATGATCGAACTACGTATGTCTGATTCTCACCGGATGTGAGATACGTAGGCAGCCTTCATTGGGTATGGCCCTAACTTTAAAAAAAAAATTCAAAAATATTTTCCTTTAATTTCTTCTTTAGAAGTCTCCCTTTTGAAAATCACAAATGAAATTTTTTTAACCAAAAATTATTTCCTTCTTTTTCGAAGTTTTTCATTCTAAAAAAAAATTAAAATTCAAAATTTATTTTTCCCTTCTTTAGAATTTTCTTAGAAGTCGTTCTTTCATAAAGTCAAAGGAAAAAAGATTAAATACTAAAATAATTTTTTTAGTTGTCTTTTCTTTCAAAAATTCCCAAAGATCAAATAAAAAATTAGCAAAAAAAACAATTTTTTCTTCTTTAGAAGTCTTTTTTTCAAAATTACAAAATATTAGAAAGGATAAAAAAATCAAAATCCAGAAATATTTTCCTTGATTAGGAGCCTTTACGGTATGATTTTGTTCTATAAGAAAATAAGAAGAATAAGAAAGAGTTAGCTTATGTACTTTGTTCCTAGTATGCTTGAACTGCATAATAATCGGATTCATGTGGCACATGATACGTAGGAAATCCTTATCGAATGCGATCATAGCCATAAATAAATAGGGTGGAAAACAAACAAAAAGAGAAAAAACCAAGGGAAACACAAACAAAGAGAGCACAAAAAAAAGACATTGAAGAGTGACAAAAACAAAAGAGAAAAACAAAGAGCGAAAAAAAGAAAAAAAGAAAGTCAAAGTGATAAAATAATGAAGAGGGCAGTAAAACCAAAAAAGAGCAGGAAATGAAATAAACAAGGTAGAGTGGAAAAAGTGATAGTTAAAGCCGAGATGAAACACACAATCGTTCAAACACGTGGTAGAATCGTTTAACTATTTAGATGCATTGCATCCCAACGTGATATTTTCTATCTGTTAAATGTCGCAAAACTAACAAGGTTGTTGTGTACAAATTAGCCAGGTTCTGTTTAGGTGGTTAATTTTGTTAGTAATCTGGCTTCCTATCCATACTTCACAAGATCTAAACGAACGGTTCCTATGGCCTCCGAAAGCAATCTGCCAATTATAAACCACGAGGATAGCCCGACACCGGCTATTCTACAACCAGAATCAACAATTTCTGAAGAGAATAGAAAGTTGTGTCTCCGCATGCTAAAGATATAGGATGCATGGTCTAATGGGAAGGAACCACCAGGTGCAATCCATGGGTTTCTTGAGTTGATCCCGAGATCAGGTGAGGCTGCTAACATCCCTATGTCCAACCCGTTTATCCTATGTGGGTATCCTCCAATGCCGATTTGTGGTCATGGCATGCCTTCTATGGTTCGCCCCCAAGCGCCGGTTTCAAGGGCACTACCCATAATGTTCTTCGCAGCACCGGTCGTCACCACGGCACAACCAATTATACCAAGACCGTATGTCGAGCCTCCAACTTTTACATTCAAGGGTCCACATATTCAACCAGACATGAACTATGTTGCCCAGGACTCATACTTTCAACCTCCAAAATATGAGTTTCCGTCCGAACAAAAAATAATGGTCAAGAATCCCGAGCAGGAAGAGATGGCTCAGAAGATGAAAAGCCTAGAACAAAGCCTAAATAATATGCAAGGCCTGAGTGTCCAAAAGAGTGTCTCCTACTATGACATGTGCATGTTTACCCATGTCCAATTGCCTACTGGATTTAAGACACCAAAGTTTTAAAATTATGACAGGCATGGAGACCCGATCGCTCCTCTGAAAAGATATTACAACCAGCTAAGGGGTGCTGGTGGAAAAGAGGAGCTTTTAATGTCTTACTTTGGAGGGAGTCTGGTAGGAGTTGCCTCTGAATGGTATATGGACCAGGAGATTTCCCATTGGCATGTGTGGGACGACCTGGCCAGAGACTTTGTCCGCTAGTTCCAGTATAATGTGGACATTGCTCTAGATAGAAACTCTTTGTCCAATCTGAAAAAGAAACCCACAAAAATTTTCCGTGAATATGCAATCAGGTGGTGGGAGCAGGCCGCCATGATAAAACCTCCAATGAATGAGGCAAAAATGGTTGCGGTCTTCCTACAGGCCCAAGAGTCGGACTACTTCCAAAACATGATGCCTGAAATGGGGAAGCCGTTTGCCGAGGCCATTAAAATTAGAGAGATGGTCGAAAATGATTTAAAAACTAACCGAATCTCAATTCAGGCCACATCACAGGCCATTCAGAATGGTTCCGGGGTTCGATGAACAGAAACAGGATAGAAGAGGGAGCCATGATGGTTTTGAGATCGAGGGGTCCCGCAGGTCTTTCAACCTATCATATATACCGCCTAGAATCCCATGACACTATTACTCTGATCAAGATAGTGCTTATGTCGTGGCACCACCTCACTATGCGCAACTTTACACGAGGCCACAACATTATGCACAAAACCGAGCTCCACCTCCCAGAAATGTCCGTCCCTACCAAGCTCCATATAATCCCCAACAAAATATTCTCCAATACAATTCTCGCCCAAGAGAGCCTCCTAGAAGGAATCAGTACCCCACTATTGGTGAATCGTATTCAAGTCTATTTCAAAAGTTAATCAGGCTAGGTGTGTTGCAGCTAGTGGCCCCAAACTGGACGAACCTCGAGTCCCCCATGCACCAAGCTGATGCTATATGTGTATACCACTCTGGAGCAGTGGGACACAATACAGAGGACTGTTGGACCCTCAAAAGGACAGTTGAAACCTTGATTGAAGCTAAAAGAATCGTTCTTAGGGATGAAGAGGCTCTCAATATGACAAACAATCCTTTGCCTACTCATAACTATGGGCCGATCGTTGGAATGATCTGTGATGATGAGGAATTTAATCCGGCTCCGAAAACCATAGTAGCCATTGCTGCAATAGAAAAGAAACCTAAAAATGAGCGTCAAACCTGAAAAGTTCCTTGTTAGATGGGAGTCTCGGTAGGCGATCTTGCTGCCTTTTCTGCATTTGGGGTTACTTCAGGGTGTAATCCGAATGTTTTTACTTTACTATCTTACTTTATGATGTAAACCTTCTATTTTTTAAAAGAAAAAAATCAAATAAATGAAATCAATATTTCTTCATCCATGAATGTCTCTTTTTTTAATCCACCTTTCTTATTCTCTTTCATTTCTATTAATGCAGATTTTAATAACATGACATGCTTGCGAACTACATGACTAGATCCTAGAATGCCGTCAAACCTCGAAATAATGAATCAAGAAGCAGAATGTGTTGAAGATAAGGCTTGTTAAGAAAATATACAGAGAATTGGAACATTAGGCCTAAACCAAGTCCAAACGAAACTGCCCTTGCTTGATTGGTTTATGGTACTGAAGTCGTGATACCAACAGAAATTGAAATTCCCTCTCTTCGGATCATTGTTGAAGCTAAGATCGAGGACGAAGAATGGGTCAAGACTCGATTGGAACAATTAACTTTGATTGATGAAAAACGATTAGCCGCGGTTTGCCACGGGCAGTAGTACCAATAAATAATGGCACATGCCTACAACAAAGAAGTGCGGCCAAGGAAATTCGAAGTGGGGTAACTCGTTGTGAGACGTATTCTCCTGCATCATGAAGAAGCTAAGGGAAAATTTGATTCAAATGGAAAGGTCCATACATTTTAAAGAGTGTTTTCCAAAGGAAGCATTGGATATGGAGGATGTCGAAAGGAAATGTGCTCGAGACAACTATCAATGCAGATGCATTAAAAGGTACTATGTTTGACCTAGTACTTGGTATTAACGTTCATGATAGGGATGACGAAGACTTTCATTATCGCTACCCAAACACTATTAACCATTAGCAAACTTTTTGAGCCAGATCCGTTTTCTCTTGATCACCCTCTTTGGAAAAAAACAAGTTCATGTTAATTGAAGTACATTCGACCTGATTCCAAAAAGATACGTAGGCAGTCTCACTCTAGGGTTCGGTCACACCAAACAAAAAATCTGCATTCCCCCAAAAGTTGAAACTAGGGCAATAGTTATGACGTTTTGGTGATGATTTTGTCTAGAAGGTTCCAAAGTTGTAGTTTAATCCAAAATTCTTTTTACCCAAATTCCTTTCAAAGTCCTTCTGACCAATCAGTGAAAATGTATAAAACAGAGGTCACAGATATTTGGACCCGGAGCCGTCACGAAATGAGAGAAATAAAATGGGAGAGTCATATTGATTAAAATCCACACGGGCACCGTAAGGTGATAAAGAGTAGAGAAAATAAAAATGAGAGAGTCTTGATAGAGAAAACCTGCAAAGGGCAATAATGGGAAGAGAAATGAGAGAGGTCAGCTAGTGAAAACCCGCAAAGGAAACTGTTGAATCGAAAAAAGGATCCACACAGCCATGACATCAACACTGTCTAGGGAAAGGTTTCTCGGTTTCAAGGAAAAAGTTTTGATGAATTTCTGAGAGCCAGACGGTTTACACAGATCAGGAGTCCAGTCCAAAAGGCATATCATATTCATTGAAGTCCGCATGTACTCCCAGATAAGTCCGTCTTTGTGTTCCCCAAAAGGGATACCTCTTGTTTTAACTCATTATCCATTCTATTGCTTGTTTTTCTTTGAATCCCTAACTTTGTTCCAAAAACTAAAGCAAAGAAGAGATGGCAAGACTGACTTATAGGGCTCTCGTTCGACACAAACTGCTATATCAATAAGGCATCCAACCTCGGCAAGGGCATCAAGTCGACCCCGACTGGCCATGGTGGTCGATGCTTCGAAATTGAAAACTTCAGGAAGAAGGAAATCAAATTGAAATGCCCACAAAGGCAAAAAACAATTTTGAAAAGGTTAGTTCCCACACGACTAACCGTCATGGCAAAATGTGAAAATCCAAAGATTCCCCAATGCTCTGAAATTGAAAACATTGAAAAAATGAAGTTAAAAGTGAAATGCCCACAAAGGAAAAATAAAGTTTGGAAAGGTTAAGTCCCCTTGCGCGACAAGCGTCATGAAAAATGTTTGAAAAAACAAAGGTTCCGAGGGCCAGTAAGTGCAAATGGTATTCAGGAAATATCCAGTTGTAGTTGAACTCATCATCAAAGAAGTAGGCCAAGATAAGTGATTGAAACACTCAAGGACACAAAATCAACCACCGTTTTAAAACTGACAATTGTTCTTTGTTGTAAAAATGGAAACCCATAATGAAGTAAGAAAAACCTCGCAAAAAGCAGGTGCCAATGATAGGAAATCGTGCAGAGACTAAAAACAGCTTTGCAACAACAAAAACTCTCAAAAAGGGAAGTGTTCTTAAAATTCTTTCCCGCACTTTACATATCCTCTTATAAATAAAATATATAATAAAAAAGGGAAGAAGAATAAAATCAAAAATTCAAAATCATTGTAGTATAAGGTATACCAATCCTAGCTGCATTTTCCAACGTAGGGTGCACCATTCTCTAGTTGATGATATTTTAGACATAGGGCGTACATTCCCTAGTCTCTTTACTATTATAGGGTACACCAATCCTTAGTTGTGTTTTCCAATATAGGGTACACCACTCTCCAGTTGATTGGACTTAAATGCATAGTACACCACTCCCTAATATCATTACTAATTTATCTTAAATGCAGGGTACACCTCTCCCTGATATCTTTCTTGATTGAGCTTAAAATGCAGGGTACACCACTCCCTGATATCATTCCTAAATATTGGGTACACTATTCCCTAGTCTCCTTACCAGTATAGGATATACTAATCCCTAGCTGCATTTTTCGATGTTGGGTACACCATTCTCTAGTTGATGATATTTTAGACATAGGATGCACCACTCCCTAGTTTCCTTATCAGTATAGGGTACCCCAATCCCTAGCTGTATTTTCCAACATAGGGTACACCACTCCCTAGTTGAGTTGAGCTTAGACGCAGGGTACACCACTCCCTGATATCATTACCAATAGTTCTTAAATGCAAGGTCCACCACTCCCTGACATCATTACTGTTTGATTGAGCTGAAACGCAGGGTCCACCGCTCCCTGATATCATTCCTAGACATAGGGTACACCACTCCCTGATATCATTCCTAGACATAGGGTACACCACTCCTTAGTCTCCTTACTAATATAGGGTACACCAATCCCTAGATGCATTTTCTAACGTAGGGTACACCATTCTCTAGTTGATGATATTTTATATATAGGGTACACCACTCCCTAGTCTCCTTACCAGTATTAGGCACACAAATGCCTGGCTGTATTTTCCAATATATGGTACACCACTCCCTAGTTGAGTTGAGCTTAGACGCAGGGTACACCACTCCCTGATATTATTATCAATTGATCGTAAATGCAGGGTACACCACTCTCCGATATCATTACTGTTTGATTGAGCTAAAATGCAGGGTACACCACTCCCTGATATCATTTCAAATATAGGGTATGTCATTCCTTAGTTTTGACCAGTATAGGTTACATCATTCCCTAGCTATGTTTCCCAACATAAGGTACACACTTCCTAGTTGATTAATCTTAAATGTAGGGCACACCACTCTTTGACATCATTACCAATTGATATTAAATGCAAGGTACACCAGTTTCTGATATCATTACTGTTTGATTGAGCTGAAATGCAGGATACACCACTCCCTGATATCATTCCAAATATAGGATATATCATTCCTTAGTTTTGACCGGTATATGATACACCATTCCCTAGTTGTGTTTCCTAACATAAGGTACACACTTCCTAGTTGATTAATCTTAAATGTAGGGTACACCACTCCCTGATATCTTTGCCAATATAGGGTACACCATTCCCTAACTGTATTTTCCTAACATAAGGTACATCAATCCTTAGTTGAGACATCATTTTGATAATAAGGGAACACCATCCAAAAAAAAATAAAAAATAAAAAAAATCAATCATGATCTCTTCAGGGTACATCATTCCTGACACTTTATTGTTTTCAATAATGAAGTAGTTTAGAATTTTTGTTACAATAATTCACGAAATTTTTCTAGTCAAAACTGGGGTAGAAAATTATTATTCGTTTGTTTCTTTTGGTGTCTGTGAAGGTTTTATCTCGAGGCACAAGGTTCGAGATGACCAAAAGAAAAATTCTCAATCCATAATTAAAAGAAAAAAGAAAAAAAAAAGTGAATCCAAAATGCAGAAGTGGATGAAAATATATGGACGACTCAAGACATGATTGAAGTCACGAGCATTGCATTTTCCGTTTTTATTAGAAGACGCTGTAGAAGAATGAACTAGCACCTGCAGCTAGAAAACATCAAGGTTCAGATTAGAGTTTGCATTAAGAACCAATCAAGACATAAGACCAAGTTCTAGAAGACTTATAGATAGGAATCTTGTAACTCATAATTGATAGGCTTGTTTAGTCTCTTTTGATTTTGATTTGATGTAATAAGGAGTTCAGCAAGCAGTAACACCAGCTACGGTAGTGAAATCACAGTTCTTCGTAGTCGCAGCTACCAACTTTCCAGAACTAAATTGACCTGAGTCTTTTATAGCTAAGGATATGTAAGCAACCTCAGAAGCAAGACTCGGTCGAACTTTTCAAAATGCTTCCCATGGAGTATCAAGCAGACAAAAATTGATCATGATTGCTCACTTTATCTTTGCCCGAAAACTCTTCATTTTCTCGAGAAAAGAGAGACAGTTGTGAGCACGTAATTTTTGCCCGATGTCGAAATTTTTCCTAAAATATTTGAAAATAGATTTTATTTATTTTATAAAATTTTAGAAATTTTATTATATTTTGTTTGATTTGTTTTGTGTGTATTTGTGTTTTGTTCAGTTTTAGTAGCAATTTAAATCACATAAATAATTAAACATAATAATAAGTATTTTTTATTTTGCTTCATGCATTATTAATTGCATGATTAAATTGCACTTATACAACACTAAAATACCAAAAATACATTAGTCTCTTTACATGCATTGTTTAGTTAAATAATTAGTTAATGGTTAGATAAAATAGATAAATAGGTTAGATGTGCAAAGTTAGATTTAGTTAGAATTAAAATCTACAAAAATGGAGTCTAGTCCTGAAATTCAAGGAAGAGAAGAAAGAGGTCATATGCTCTCTATTCTGTTTGGGCCAGGGAATTGTAACGGCCCAATCATTTGTTAATAACCCTCAGATCCGCCCAAGCCCACTCCCTTAGCCCGGTCCACCCCCTTCATTAAAGCAAACAACCTCGTTTCAACCCCAAATAATCCTAGCCATTAATTTCCATTTATCTAACAACCGGGAAGTGTCCTTATCTTTCTCTGAAGTGTCGGAACACACCCCTACCCCCCAAAACGCCTCTCAAACTCCTCACCTCACCTCTCTCATCCTCCACCCAAAGTCGCCGCCGGAAAGCCCCTTTTTCTTGTTGTTCGATCAGTTCGGCCATTTCTACAATTGAAACTTACATCAATCGATAGCTCTTCACAAGAGCTATCAATTTGATGTAAAATTTGATCTGTTCTTCATTGGCTGGATTTTGGTCAACCGGCCTTTGACCGGCCAATTCTTAAAATTCGTCTTTGTCGTGTTGTCCTCATCTCAATAGGTATATTCCTTCCCCTTTTCCCTAATTGTTTTTCAATTGCATTTGGTCACTGTCTAATTGAGTTTATTTGACTTTGTGATTTTTAGTTTTGATTGAGTTAGTAATTAGTTTGCATGTTCAAGTTAGGGATTAATAGAAATTTGATTACTGTTAATTTTTTTTTAAATCACATGTTTTAGCTTGAGAAATCTGGTGGATAATTAGGATAAATTTTGAAGTTTCTAAGGGATTTGGGTATGCTTCTTTGATTTTTTTTAGGCCAGTCGAGTATTCAATTATATGGTGACCTCCTGGGTAGTTTGAATTTGGGTCTAGGCTCATTTATTTATTGACTAATGAAGAGAAGTTAAAATGGAAAGAATTTGAAGGACCTTCATTTGCAAATATTAGGGTAATAAAGGGTATCTAAAAAATTAGTTTTAGGGTATATATTCTTTGTAACTACTGAGATGCTTTTCGAAGGGGACGGAGGGTTTAAAAAGCAATAAAATAATGAAATTAGGTTGAATAAGATAGTAAGGGAATAAAATACAAAAAATAAAAAGGACTGAAAGGAAAGAGAAATATCAGAAAAGATGCTCTGAAATTCTATTATAAAAGTACTACCGATTCTCACTCATTCACTCCCCTACACACACAGACACATTCAGGACCCATTCTCTAACCTCACTCCCATTTCACGCATCTGCACATACATTTCCCCTCATTTAAAGCCATCTTTTCAAAATTCAAAAATATTAAAAACCAGATGAAAAACCAAAAAAAAAAAAAGATTTCAAAGAGTCAGCAAAGTAAGAGCCAAAAAGAGAATATGAAGTGCTAAAGGAAAGATGAACCAAGTCCATTCCAATATTTCCCTCCTTAATCCAAAAGGCTTCATTGCATGCCAAAAAAGCTTTACCTAATTTCAAGCTGAGCAAGCTTACATTAATGGTGATCTACATGAGGGCCAAGCACATAGTACTTAGAGCCAGGCTTGTGACATTCTTTTGAGAGTAATGAGCGAATATTTCTCGAGTCATTGAATTGTATTCTTTATTCGTGAGTGAGATGAGCTTCCACAGAGTATATGAGGAGGAGTTTGGGATCCACAGCGACTTGCATGAATGTGCGAGCTTCCTTGATGAACAAAGTCAACCCTTGATGCTCAAGTGTCACAGTAGATCCATTTGTGCTTCAACATTCAAATCATAGGCTTGTTAATGATTCATGAGTGTGTGGGTAATTTTTGGTCCCAATTGATTTGTGATTGACTCAACTTAGGCCAGCTGAAGTAGCCCTTTCTAGTAGAGGTGGGAATTGCCTTAATTTCTTGAGGACAAGCAAAAGCTTAAGTTTGGGAGAGTTAATAAGTAGGGATTTTGAATGCTTATTTTTTCTCTTTTAATTGCGTTTTAGCTCAAAAATGCTTAAAGGTATTCCCGAGAACTAATGAAATGTGCTTTCTTGCAAGAATATTGGGAAACGAGCCAAAGAAGTAAAAATCAACTCCAAAAGGAGTAAAATTGGACAAGGACAAAAACAAGGCAAAAAGGCCTATAGTGCGGACGACACAATTATGTGCGGCCGCAAACTCTGAAGATGCACTGACGGAATTCCTTCAGAGAATGCGGACCGCACAATTATTGTGCAGCCGCAGAAGAGGAGATTCAGAGACCATGTTTTGGGAAGCTTGAAGATGTGCTGACCGTACTATTATTGTGCGGCCTCAGGATGCTAGAGAGCGCTCGCACTCATAAATGTGCGGTTCGTAGAAGGAGGTCCAGCCCCGGTCCAAGTTCAAGTGTGCGGCCGCACTCGGAAATGTGAGATCCACACAATTAGATGAAGTGCAGCCGCACCCCAGTTTTATACGACCACAGAAAGCTCAGTTGACCAGTCAAGCTCAAAGTGCGAACCACACACAGAATTGTGCGGCTGCACAACCTCCGCAGGGGCATTTTTGTCAGATATTTTCAGTTGGGTATAAATAGATCTTTTTGTCATTTTTAGGTTAAGTTTTGTAAGTTGGGAGCACCTGAGCCGTTTTTATTTACTGTATTTGGTAACTTTGTACTAGATTAGCTTTTAAACGTTAGTTTTTCTTTCCTTAATCAAGATTTATGAAATTCTATCTTAGTTTCTTATTTAATTTTTTTATTTTCATGAATAGCTAGACCCTTAGCTAGGGTTGTGATCCAACCCTAGTATGGGTACTTAATGGGTAATTGGTTTAGGGCTTATTTATGATTGATTTTATGATATTTAGCATAGTTCTTGCTTGAATTTGAGAATTAATGGTTGGAAATATTGATTCATGCCTAATTGACCTAGTCTCTACTTGAGAAAGAGAGGCTAAGTCTAGAAAAACTTGGCTAACTAGGAATTGGGGTGAACACAAAAAATTGATAGTCCCAATTAAAGGGTCGAACCTAGAGATAGTAAGACCCGACTAGAGAATTTATCACATGCTTCGTGAAATACCCATTTGGACTTGAGAAAGCCAAATCGGGCAAAATCACTCAAACTACCGAGAGGTATAGAGTGAGTAATTGTGTGTGATTGCTATATTATATACCGATGAACCAAACATGCCCTAAACCTCTAAATCTGTTAGGTAACCAACTAGGTGGAAGTCACAACCCTAGGCCTTCTATAATTTAAAAAACAACCAAAATCAAAAATATTGTCTCCTAGCTTTGCAATTACAATCAATAGCTTAAAAGTAGAAGTAGAAACAACAATTGAAAATGTGAAAGTGTAATATAGGGCATATCATACATTCACACTAGGTATATACCTAATCCCATATCTAGCTCCCTGTGAATTCGATCCCGACTTGCGTTAGGTTTTTATTATTGCTTCGACCGCCTCATAACCTATATTTGTGGTGTGAGTTTGGGTGAGATCAGTATGTGCCATGCATGCGATTGAGTTAGTTAGGTTGTTAGGATTAGTTGAAGCTGTTAATGTAAGTTAAGGGTAGATTAGTAGTTTTGTATTCATTAGTATTCTTCTCCTTTTGTTTTTGTATATAACGAAGCAAAAGGCAATAGAACAGTGGCTTGTTCATTCCTCTCAAATCACAGACTCTCTCCAAAATTCTTCTAGAACAATCCTCCATTAAATTGCATTTTAGCATGGTATCAGAGCTGCGTGCCTGGATCGCACCACGTTAGATCTCTGATTTCTCTCTTCGCAATTCTGTTCTTAATTAATCAAAATTTGTTGAAGCTCTTCAAAATTTGTCAATGTCAGAGATGGTGAAAATTGTCCATAATCATCCGCTGTATATTGGACCTTCTGATACTCCTTGCTCAGTCGTGGTGCATGTAAAGCTCACAGGCTCGAAGAATTACGGGTTATGGAGTAGGTCGATGAGAATTACACTTTTAGGGAAGAAGAAATTAGGTTTTGTTATTGGCACTTGTGGCAGGAATGCATATGAAGGAGAACTGTTATAGTAGTGGGAGACTTGCAATGCCATTGTTCTCTCGTGGATCATGAACAATGTGGCACCAGAACTTCTTGGTGGAGTTGTGTATGCTTTTGATGCACACCTCGTGTGGGAAGATTTGAGAGAAAGGTTCAATAAGGTAAATCGTGTGAGGATCTTTCAATTACATCGTGAAATTGCCACATTATCTCAAGGAACTAGTTTTTTTCAAAGTTAAAGGAGTTATGGCATGAATAATATGATGTTTTGGTTCCATTCCTAACTGCTGTGAAAAATCGAAAGATCATGCAGAAAATCTGCATCAACAAAGAGTTATGCAATTTTTGTCTGGTTTGAATGAGTCATATGATCAAGCTAGAAGGCAAATCCTCATGAAATAAATGCACCTAGCCTAAATCAAGTTTATGCTATGATTATTCAAGATTAAAGTCAACAGGAAATAGGAGTGAATGTTGTAACTACTGATAAAGTAGAGCCACTAGCTATGCAAGCAGGAAGAGGAAGAGGAAGGGGAAGGGGAAGGAGACAATACCTTTAGTGTAACTTCTGTCATTTAAAAGGACATACTAATGAGAATTATTACAAGATTATTGGATACCCTGTTGATTTTGTTCCAAAAAGAAGATATGGTGAAGGAGTAAGGACTCAAGGTGATTAGAAGCAGAGTTCTGACATTGGGAATCATAATGGTTGGAATGTCACTAATACTAATAAACCTGGATGGAATAATCCTAATGCTAGCAAGCATTGTGGCAATGGTGTTGGTAAACCAGGTGGTTGGAGAAGATAAACCATGGTTATGATCAATGATGCAGATGTAAGTGCATCGTCTATGCAGGATATAGGAGATAGCTCATCTGGAGCTGCTGAGCACAAGGGATATCATTACTTTACCAACGATCAATACAATCAAATACTGAGTCTCTTGAACAAAGAATCTGGGGAGCATCAGTCAAATATGGCAGGTACAGGTGGAGTTAATTGTTTGATGAGCAGCTTTACACAGAAATCACGGGAGAAGGAATGGGTTGTAGATTCAGGTGCTACTCATCACATTGCTTCTGATTTAGAATTACTATCAGATATTAAGTGTACAAGGAAAACCGATAGAGATAGGGTGCATCTTCCTACTGGAGAACATGCTGATATTACCCATATAGGTAGTACAACTTTATTAGATAAGAGAAAAATTAGAGATGTGCTTTATGTTTCCAACTTCAAGTTTAATCTACTCTCAGTAGCAAAGCTAACAAAGGAGATAAAATGTAATGCCAACTTCTTTCCTGATTTTTGTGTGTTTCAGGATCTTTGGAATGGCAAGGTGAGGGGGATTGGTAACGAAAGAGGAGGCTTATATGTGCTTAGAGGATTGGTTAGCAGAATAAAGGCATTTAATGCTATAAGCAGGGCAAGAAAAGATTCATGTGAAGTATGGAATAACAAGCTAGGTCACCCATCCTTATCAGTAATGAATCATGTAGTAGGTTTACATAATAAAGACAATAAGATGTCACAAGAAAATTGTTTGATATGTCCACTTGCAAAGCAGACTAGGTTGAAGTTTCTATTAACCAATTCTAGAGAAAATGCAGTATTTCATCTCGTACATATGGACCTATGGGGGCCTTATAAAATTGCTACATTTGATAAGAAACAATACTTTTTAACAATTGTAGATGATTACTGTAGATATACATGGGTGTTATTTTTGCAGCTAAAATCTGAAGCAGTAGTGGCAATAAAACAGTTCATTACCATGGTTCAAAACCATTTTGGTATTATGATTAAAATGATAAGATTAGATAATGTATCTGAATTTTTAATGCGCAATGTTCAGAGCTGTTAACAGGTCTTGGTATAATTCACCAAAGAAGCTGCCGTTATACTCCACAACCGAATGGCATAGTGGAGAGAAGGCACAGATATATACTTCACGAATGTGTGTTAAAACAACAGTATACATGTTTAATATATTTCCATCCAGTGTTCGGGAGAGGGGGACTCCATATGAACTGTTATACCACAAGAAGGCCAATATTACACGTTTGAGAGTTATGAGCTATTTGTGTTATGCAACAAATTTGGTCAAAAGCAGACAAGTTTGCAGAGAGGGCCAAAACATCCATTCTCATGGGATATTCTAAAACACAAAAGGGTTATATCCTGCTTGATTTATCCACAAAGAAGTTCTTTACAAGTAGAGATGTTGTATTCAAGGAATGAGAATTTCCATTTGCTAAGAAAGATGAGAACAGTTCATTGCATGCACAAGAATATGTAGAGGTAGGATCATTACAGTTCTCACCTCTGCATACACAGCAAGGCAGTAGCATGTATGATAGAAATGTTTTAACCTCAATAGAAGAAGATATGGGTGTACAGGACAATGGACAGAGTGATCTGCAGGAAAATCTACCAGCCCTATAGGAGATAAATACTGATGGTATACATGAAGTTTCTCCAGATGTGGAGGATATTGACATTGCAGAGGTTTATGCAGATATGCAAAGTGATGGACATCATGAAGGTGCAGTTTCAAGCAATAAGCAGGAAGATGAAGGTGACATGAATTTAAAACCCGACAGAAAATCCACAAGACAAGTTAATGAGCCAATATGGATGAAGTATTATGTCATAAAATAGAAGACCACAGGTTGTACTTATCCCATTTAAAACTACCCGACCTATAATCAGACCAGTACAAGCTATCAATGCTACTTGGCCAAGTTTTCTCAACTAACAGAACCGCAGATATTCAAGGAAGCAGTGAAGGACAACATGTGGGTAGAAGCTATGAAGCAAGAAGTAAAGGTATTAGAAGATAACAACACATGGGAGATAATGAACTTACCAGCAGGCAAGAGAACTATTGGATCCATATGGCTGTACAAGATCAAGTTCAAGGCAAATGGAGAAGTGGAGAGATTTAAAGCAAGGTTGGTTGCAAAAGGATACAATCAAATGGAAGGTTTAGACTATCATGATACATTCTCACCAGTGGCAAAAATGGTCACTATGAGATCTGTTATTTCATTGGTTGCATCAAGAGGTTGGAATATATTTCAAATGGATGTTTACAACACATTATTACAAGGAGATTTAAATGAGGAAGTGTACATGAAGTTTCCTGAGGGTTTCAGAAGACAAGGAGATCAGAAGGTATGAAAATTCCTCAAATCACTATATGGACTTAAGCATGACTCACGACAGTGGAATATCAAGTTGACTGAAGCTCTATTGAGGGCAGGTTTTGTGCAGAGTCATCATGACTACTCATTATTTATATTAAGAAGTCAAGTGGGAATAGTGATCATTTTGGTATATGTAGATGATCTCCTCATCACAGGCAGCAGTTCAGTCTTAATCAAGAAAGCTAAAAATATACTGCATCAAAGTTTCAAGGTAAAAGATCTAGGAGAGCTTAAATACTTCCTAGGAATTAAAGTTTTGAGATCTAGGAATAGAGTGTTGTTGAATCAAAGTACGTATATATTGGAATTAATCTCAGAAATGGGGTTAAGTGGAGCTAAACCTGCAAGTACACCATTGGAAGTGAATTAAAATTTCACCTCAATAGAGTATGATCAGGCAAATGGAGTTACAGGAGATCACCTCTGCAGAATATTAGTGCCTATAGTGGGGAGGCTTCTGTATGTCACCATCACCAGGCCAGACATCAATTATGAAATGCATACATTAAGTCAGTTTATGTAAACACCAAAGAGGTCCCACTGGGATGCTGCTTTAAGGGTTGTAAGATACTTGAAAAATGCTCCAGGACAAGGAATTTTGATTAGGTCTGATTATGCAGATACATTCACTTGTTGGTGTGACTCTTACTGGGATACATGTCTAAATACTATGGAGGTTCAATGATCTCCTGGAAGTCGAAGAAACAACAGAGTCTTTCAAGGAGTTCAGCAGAGGCAGGGTACAGAACCATGGCAGCCAGCATTGCTGAAGTAACCTGGTTACTTGGTTTATTCAAGGAGATGGGTGTGAGTATAGCCCAACCAGTTACAGTCTTCAGTGATAGAAAATCAGCTATTTAACTTGCAGCAAATCCTGTACCTCACGAAAGAACCAAGTATATAAAGATCGATTTGCCATTTTATTCAAGACAAAATCAAGGAAGGGATAGTTAAATAAGTGCATGTAAACACTAAGGAGCAACAAGAAGATTTACTGACTAAGGCATTAAGGACTGCTCATCATGTTCACCTACTCGGCAATCTTGGAGTGTTCAACGTCTTGCACCCTCCAGCTTGAAGATGCATATTGTAATATGGCATGTGCCATGCACCTGATAGAGTCAGCTAGGTTTTTAGGATTAGTTGAAGTTGTTAATGTAAGTTAAGGGTAGATTAGTCATTTTGTATTCATTTGTCTTCTTCTCCTTTTGTTTAGACTTGAATTGGCAAATTTTGAAAATTTGGCGATTTTGGTCGGTTGTGGAAAATTTGATATCGGGGTCAGAATGGATTTCTGAAAGTTGGAGTAGGTTTGTGGTGTCATTTGTGATGTGTGTGTAAAATTTGAGGTCATTCGGACGTGGTTTGATAGGTTTCAGCGTCGTTTACGGAATTTGGAAGTTTAGAAGTTCTTAGGCTTTAATCCGAGGGTAATTTGGTGTCTGATGTTGTTTTGAGTGATTCTAAGGTTTGAATAAGTTTGTATGATGTTATGGGAATTGATGGTATGTTTAGTTGAGGTCCCGAGGGTCTCGGGGTGATTCCGGGTGGTTAGCGGAAGGATTGGAGTTCATAGAATGCAGCTGAAGCTGCTGGTTCTGGTGTCTTCCGCACCTGCAGAGTGGGAGCCGCAGGTGCGAGCCCGCAGGAGCTTCAGATGTAGCCATAGAGGACCTGAGCAGGAACCGCAGGTGCGAAGACATTCCCGCACCTGCGAGAGTCGCAGACACGGATAGGCATACTCAGGTGCGAGAGGGAAGCCACAGGTGCGAGGTAATTTCCGCACTTGTGATGATTGCTGGTGCGGTAGAGAGTCGCAGAAGTGGTCCCAGGGATTTTAATTGATTTTCGTAGAAGTGGATCTTGGTCTACAGATGCGGAATTGGCACCGCAGGTGCGGTTTCACTAGGACGAACGTATAAATAGAGGACTTCGAGATTTGTACTCATTTCCACAATTTTGAATTCAGACTTTAGAGCTTTTGAGCTGATTTTTTGAAGGAAGAGGTAATTCCCTTGAGCCTAATTACCCTTAGCTAGGGTATTTTCCCGTTGATTTCTCACCTAATTAGTGGGGTTTTGAAGTGAAAATTGGGGGCTAGGGCTTGGGGATTTTGGAGAGTGTATTTTGGGGATTTGAGAGACCAAATGATGTCGGATTTTGATGAATTTAGTATGCGTAGACTCATGAGTGAATGGGCTTTCGGGTTTTGTTACTTTTTGTCGGATTTCGAAACATGGGCCCGGGGGCCGGGTTTGAGTAGATTTTGGATTTTGGCTTTAATTTAGTAGTTTTATTATGGAATTTATCCCTTTAACCTTTATTGATTGTGTTGTATTACCTGTGGCTAGATTCAGGACGTTTGGAGGCTGAATCGAGAGGCAAGGGCATTGCAAAGTAGGAATTTGCCCGGATTGAGGTAAGTAATGGTTGTAAATTTGCTTCTGAGGGTATGAAACCCGTGATTTTTGTGTCATGTGACTACTTGGAGGTGATGCACATGCTAGGTGACAGGCGTGTGACGTGCACCGATAGGGATTGTGACTTGGTCTGTCCTGTAGAAACTGTAAAGTTTAACAACCTGTTGATAGTAATATGCTCCTTATGTGTTATAGAAAGATTGACTGTAAACCATGCTAGATACCTTGTTTAGGCCTTATACCGGTATTGTTTGGATCCTTAGAAGTCGTTTCTTGCTGTCCTCTCACTGTTTTCGTTGATATTATGTACTCAGTCATGTACATGCATTCTTACATCATAGCTCAGTCTCTGTTATTCTATTTAATGCATCATGTCAATGTTGTTGGGATGATTACTTTGATCTCTAAGAGCCCGAGAGACTGGAGAGGTTAATGACTGAGTGAGGTCGAGGGCCTGATTTGTGAGGACATTTATGGGATCAGGTTGCACGCTGCAACATGTTTCATTGATTCTTCCATGAATGATATTGATATAACTCTTGGGTTGAAGGAGCCCCTCCAGAGTTTGTACACAGGTACCTACCGAGTGCGAGTGTGAGTGCGAGTGCCGAGTGTTAAGTGGATGTGAGGCATGAGTGACTGTGAGGTTGGAGTGATTGGGAGTACTCAGTGACATTTGCCCGAGGGGCGGTATATGGTCTCACTATTTATGCACATAGTTGCTTGAGTCCTTGTTGAGAACTGTTGAAAGATATTTCTCATTGACTTTACTTGAATCTGATTTAAACAAGCTGATTTAACTTAAACTCTAGATGTAAAGCATGCCACGCTTTACTGAATTTTTGTGAAATGATTTGTACTCGCATTTTGCTCGTCACTACTTTTCAGTCCTTATTTACTTCGGTTGCTTACTGAGTTGGTGTGCTCACGTTACTCCATGCACCTTGTGTGCAGATCCAGGTATTTCTGGTCACGGTAGCGGCTACTGATAGTCCTTTAGCTTATCATTGGAGATAGCGAGGTAGCTTCCCGGCGTTCACAACCTTGCTTTCTTCTTCTTTGTCTTTCCTTTAGTTGTATTTTGGAGTTTTCAAACTATGTTAGTCTTGTTATGGTCGGACCAGTTTTATTAATTGCTCATGACTCAGTGACACACTGATGTTTGGGGCTTTTTTTTCTGCATTTCTATATTGAGTTCAACTCTTGTTCCTTTTATGAATTCTGTTATACAAAAATATGGCATATCTTTGAATGAATTATTGAAGTAAAATGGGAGTCGGTTGGCCTAGTACCATCGATAGGCGCCATCACGACAGGTTTGAGTTTAGGGTTGTGACAATTAGGTATCAGATCCTAGGTTACATAGGTCTTACGAGTCATGAGTGGGTTTAGTAAATTCTTGCGGATCGGTATGAAACGTCTGTACTTATCTTCGAGAGACTGAAGAACCTTTAGGAAAATTCCACATTCTTAAATTATTGTCGTGCGGATCTGTTGATTTTGGTAACTAAACTTCTGTTGTTTCATTCTCTCACAGATGGTGAGGACTCGCACTACTGGGCATGAGGGCCAGCAACCAGTACCACCTGCCAGGGTCGTGAGAAGCCGAGGCCGCGGTAGAGTCCGTGGTAGGGGTAGAGGAGCAGGCCGTACATCAGCTAGGGCAGTACCTGCAGACCCACCAGTTGCCCAGATCAGGACAAGGTCCTAGTTATGGATGCTCCAGCGGGACCAGCTCAGTCACCACATGTGCCTATTGTGATTCCTGACCTTTAGGAGGCCCTAGCTCAGATTCTAACAGTGTGTACCGACTTTGCTCAAGCAGTCTCTATTTCGAAAGCCGCAGCCACTTCTCAGGCCGGGGAAGGAACTTATACTCTCGCCACCCGCACACCCGAGCAGGTTGTTCAGGGACTCCAGACACCGGGGGTACTACTAGCCAAGCGGGTTGCAACTGCTCAGGACTATGTGGTTCCTGCTATGCCTGAGCATGAGCAGCGTAGATTGGAGAGGTTTGATAGACTCCAGCCTCCATCTGTCAGTGGTGCGGAGGGTTAGGATGCACAGGGTTTCTTGGATAAGTGTCAGAGGATACTCCGTACAACAGGCATTCTAGAGACCAGTGGGGTCTCATTCACTACCTTCCAGTTCTCCAGGGATGCATTCAGATGGTGGGAGGCTTAAGAGAGGCGTAGGCCGGTCGGCGCAGCACCCCTTACTTGGCAGCAGTGTTCTCTTTTTAGAGAAGTTCGTGCCTCAGTCCCGCAAAGAGGAGCTGTGCAGACAGTTTGAGTAGCTTCATCAGGGTGATATGTCTGTGACACAGTATGAGATGCGATTCTCAGAGTTAGCCCTTTATTCCATCTGGTTGGTTCCCACAGACAAGGAGAGGATCTGGAGGTTTATAGATGGCCTCGCCTTTTAGCTGCGACTGCTTATGACCAGAGAGAGAGTGTCTGATTCTACTTTTGATGAGGTTGTCGACATTTGAGAGAGTTCGCGGCCAGGAGAGGATTGAGAGGGAAGGAAAGAGGCCTCGTGTTCAGAGTGGATTTAGTGGTGCTCTAGTTCCAAAACGGTAGAGGCCATCCATTCAGGCATGCTCAGACGGCCCGCCCAGTTCACTGTGGTGTATCATCGGGCCATAGTTCTCGCAGTTCTCATCAGGGCCACTCATCACTCAGTTCCCTCCTAGCCCAGAGTTTGTTTCATGCTCCATCATTTTAGGGCTCCTCTATGCTAGGTTCTTCTACCAGTTATCTAGTGCTCGGGGCTCCCTTCAGTACCCGTCACCAGCACCAGGGAGTTGTTTTGAGTGTGGGGAGTTTGGGAATGTATGGAGGCGGTATCCTCGTCGTCACGGAGGTCTATCTCATTAGAGGAGTCAGCCTTTGACTTCAGCACAAGTTACTTCACCACCCGCCCAGTCACCTCGGAGTGGAGGTCAGTCAGCTAGGGGTCGCCCTAGAGAGGAAGGCCAATCAGGCGATGGTCAGGCCCGTTTCTATGCACTCCCTGCCAGACCAGATGCCATTAATTCAGATGTTGTAATTACAAGTATTGTTTCAGCTTGCCACCGAGATGCCTCAGTATTATTTGACCCCGGTTCCACTTATTCATATGTTTCCTCGTATTTCGCTCATTTTCTAGATATGCCCCGTAAGTCTCTAGTCTCATCTATTCATGTATTCATGTGGCGATATTATTGTTGTAGACCGCGTATATCAGTCATGTGTGGTGTCTATTGGGGGTCTAGAGACCCGAGTGGACCTTTTGCTGCTCAGTATGGTTGACTTCGATGTGATATAGGGTATGAATTGGTTGTCTCCATGTCATGATGTTCTATATTATCACACTAAGACCATGACGTTGGCAATGTTGGGAATTTCAAGGGTTGAGTGGAGCGGTTCTGTAGATTAGGTATGTAATGACCCGACCGGTCGTTTTGAGCTCTATCGCGTCTTTTGGTGGTTTCAGGCCATGGGCAGTTTTACTTCAGGTATTATGACTTGCAAGAGTGGTCGGAATTGAAATTCGTAAAGTTAAGTGTTGATTTGGAAAGAAAAATTTAATTTCGAAAGCTTTAAGTTGGAAAAATTGACTAAGATTGGATTTTTAGGTAAACGACGTCGGGATTTGAATGTTCCAACAAGTTCATATGATGATTTCGGATTTGGGCGTATGACCGGATTGGGTTTTGGATGACTCGGGAGCAGTTCAACGCCTATTATGGAAGTTAGCATTTTGGAAGAACTTCATAAATATGGGGTAGAGGTGCATTATAATGTTATCGATGTCCGTTTGGGATTTCGGATCTAGGAATGGCTCCGTAGGGTGATTCTGGTATTGGGAGCGTGTCCGGATATGAATTTGGAGGCCCGTAGGTTATTTTGGGGTCATTTGACGAAAGTTAGAAATTTGAAGGTTTTTGAGAAGTTTGACCGAAAGTGGACGTTTTGATATCGGGGTCGGATTTAGATTTCGGAAGTTAGAGTAGGTCCGTAATTTCGAATATAATTTGTGTGCAAAATTTAAGGTCAATCGGACATGATTTGATAGGTTGCGGTATCGAATGTTGAATTTTGAAGTTATAAAGTTCATTAAGCTTGAATCGGGTTTCAATTCATGATTTCAATGTTGTTTGATGTGATTTCAAGGCTCGACTAAGTTTGTAATGTGTTTTGGAATTGGTTGGTGTAATTGGACAGGGTCCCGGGAGCCTCGATTTGATTCCAGATGGTTAACGGATCGAATTTGGAATTTGAAAAAGAGTTGAGGCAGCTGATATTTGGTGTACCCGCACCGGGCGCAGAAACAACATTGGATCTGCAGGAGCGGAGCAGGCCGGCTAGGTGAAGGACCACAGGTGCGGAGCTTTTGGCCGCATATGCGCAAGCGCAGAAGCGAAAAGCATCTCGCAGAAGATGAAGAAGGCGCAGAAGCGGAAGGGTGTCTCGCACCTGCGAAACCGCAGGTGCGGCTACTGGACCACACGTGTGAAGGTCGAGGCTGGGCAGTGTGTTTTTTAAAAATGAGGGCTTGGCTCATTTTCACTTCATTTCCTCCATGAGAGCCGGTCTTGGAGCGAGTTTGGAGCTCATTCTTCGTCATCAATGTCAAGGTAAGTGATTCCCACTCATTATAATTAAAATACATGGTTTGTATAAGGATTTAAACATGGAAATTAGTATAAATTTGGGCATGGAATTGAGAATAAATTATATATTTGAGTTCGTAATGTTATGGGTAATGATTATCTTCGAAAGTTTTCGGAATCCGGGCACGTGGGCCTGAGGGTGATTTTTATTAACTTTTAGAACGGAAATGGAATTTGTTATAAATTGGATTATAGGGAGTATTAGAGTATGTATTCATGGATTTGCACATTTATTTACTAATCATTGAGCACCGGTTCGAGTTGTTTGAAAAGCTTAGGAGCTGACTATGGAACTCCGGAGCGAGTTAAGTCTCCTTTCTAATCTTGTAAGAGGGAATTAACCCCATAGGTGAATTAAATTACTATGTGCTTCTATTTATGGGGGATACGTACGCACGAGGTGACGATAGTCCGTACGTAGCTACTAGCTATGCCTATGTTCGGGTAGTTTTAGGCTTACACCGTGCCTTGTTGATATTATTATTGATTTATGTTTATTGTTTGGCTTGGGAAAGAGCGGGATTGAGTTTTCTTATTAAATGTTTTGAAAAGAGTTGAAGTTGAGGTAAAATTGAGATCTTAAAAGTTTTCATTGAAATTTCATATTTGGAAAAGAATGGAGGAATGCTACAATAGCTTAACAAATCTATGTGTAATCGCATCGCATGTATGATTCGCGAGCAGGGTAATTCTTTTAAACATGTATATGACTGTGTCGCATGTATGATTCACAAGTGGTATAATTCTTTTAAATTTAGATTTGACCGTGCTGCATGTATGATTCGCGAGCGAGGTATTCTTTTAAATTTATTTTGACCGCGTCGCATGTATGATTTGCGAGTGGGATAATAGATGCATCTATGGTTCGTGCAGTTCGACCCTCGGCAGTGCACCGTTTACATTTGTGTTGGACATCCTCGGTGGCATTTATGTGATTGTATGATTTAAAAGAAGGAAGTAATTTAGGCTCTTAAATATGGTAAAGACTTGTTCAGTTATTTCTTTTTCTATGCCTTATTGTTGTATATAATGCTTAATTAGAATTTCAGATTATTATATTGTTGGCCCTTAGTAAGTGTCGAAGTCGACTCCTCGTCACTACCTCTTCGAGGTTAGGCGAGATACTTATTGGGTACGCGTTATTTTCGTACTCATACTACACTTGTTGTACATTTTGTTGTATAGGAACATGTATGACTAGTAGCCTTGTGGGTGCAGCAGCGTGGTTGATACGCAGACTTAGGTGAGCTGCATCTTATGAGACGATCCGCAACCAGCAGAGTCTCCTTCAGAGTTCTTGTATTTTCTTTTCTGTCCTAAATTTTGTATTTCCGATAGTTATTGTATTTTGTTTTACTTCCTAGTAAATGCTCATGCACTTGTGACACCGGGTTCTGGAATGATTAGGGGATATTCAATATTGAAATTGGAAAACATCATTATTATTTTGTAAAGTTCATCTTTTACTAGTTAAGTTGTAGGAAATTTATGATTTCAAAAATATTAAAAAGAGAATTAAATTAACTTTTTAGTGTTGGCTTGCTTGACAGTGGTGTCCGACGCCATCACGACCTTTAACGGATTTTGGGTCGTGACAACATGGTATTAGAGCACTAGGTTCACTTAGGTCTCACGAGTCATGAGCAAGTCTGGTAGAGTCTTGCGGATCGATACAGAGACGTCTGTACTTTTCTTCGAGAGGCTACAGGGATGTTAGGAGCACTTCCCTTCTTGATTCCTCATCGTGCAATTTTGTTCCTTTGAGGCTTATGCCTTCATTTCATTCCCATTCAATCTTACACAGCCTGAGAGCTGTTTATAAATCGGGAATTTTAGGAATTTTAATGGTACTACAGATGTGGTACGGGATGTCTCTCCCTGTGTAGTTGATTAGGATATTGTCGTCTCCTTGCGGAAGTGTATTCCGTCATTTCAGCTCAGTAGCTGTATTTCTGAGAGCTTTGAGGCTATGCACAGGTTTTTATGACGCTCACGAGTTGTTATCGCAGAGTATTGATGTGATGGTAGGATGCTTGTCTATGTGTCGGGGCAGTAAATGACATGAAATGAGGTTTACTCGGTTCATGATTTAGAGATTCAGTGTTTTATTTCCGGCAGAGGAAAGGCAATCGGACTAGGAATGTTCAGGTTTGGGATAATGGAGTAACGAGAATTGGTATTTCCGAGCGTGGTGGAATTTTCATCTGTGATATGGTGTCATCGTCCTTGTCAAACACGTTAAGGTTTATCAATTTTATGGTCTTCATCAATTTGCCTTCGGGGCAGGGTAGAGTGAAATGGTGTCGGAGAAACGGTTGTCAGAGATAGCAGAGTGTAGAAATTTCATAATCAAGTGGGTATTTCTAATGTTGATGGCTCAATAAGGATGATATTCTAGGAGGCTTGTAGTTGGTGGCAATTTATTAGTTCAAGTGTCACAAAGATGGATTTGAATTTGAGGCAATGATTGGGAAATGAAGGAAGAGGAAGGAAATGTAGGAGGTGTTTTGCGTTGGTTGAATTGCTATAAGGTCAAGTGTGAAAAGTAGAAGTCGAGGAGTTGCTTAAAGGAGAGGGTTGAACCAAAGTGGGAGAGTGGTAGAGTAGCATATGAGTTCTGTGTTTGGGATGGTCACACGCCTTGAGGAAAGTCTGGAGCCATTTGGGAAATTCATGGTGGACAGCGACTAGGTCCCCTGATTTTTATTTGGGTGCAACATGACTTCAAATTCGGAATGCGTTGTTGGACTTTTAGTTGATGCCAATGGGGAAGAAGGAACCTCGGTAGGTCTCACGGTTATGTAATTGTAGCTTCAAGCTAAGTGGGAGAGCCCCACCATCTATGATTGGACAGCGTGGTTGTCTACTTGTGCGGTTTCTGGTTATCGGTGTATTGCTGGGTTATTATGACTAACCAACCATCAGTGGTAATTTGAGCAAAGGATTTGAGGAATGTGTGCGGCTTTATCGGTTCATGTTCAAGTTTTGGGAAGACTCAGTCTCTATGCTTCATGTGAATGTGATGTATAAGGAAAGGAATTCAGCCGGTTCTTCTTTGAGAGGGTGTTCATGTGCTAGCAGGGCCTTGGAGTTTGATTATATTCAGGAATAAGTTAGAGTGGGTGACTCTCAACAATGGTCCTAGTAGGTTAAAGTGTGGTGCCTAAGGATTTCGAGTCCGTGGTATGGTTAAGTATCGAGTTTTTATAGTGGATTATGAAATGGGCTTGGAGTGTTTTATGTTATCATCGGTCTGGGGTGTAGCATTGGAGAAATGGGGGAAACTAACTTCGGATTTGTATAGGAATTATCAGAATGGTTGTACCAGTGAATATGCGAATGTGTGCATAAGAAGAGTATGAGATGGTTCGTGAGTTTTGAGACAACGTGGTCTCGTGAATTAGGTCGCTCGGGATGAGTGCGGATTGAGTCGTTATATTTTGAATGGAGCTATTATTATTTCTGAGGCAAGTCCAGAGTAAATTAGAAGAAATTGATTTGGGTAGCAGTGGTTGAATTGGCATCATCAGTTCCTTCAATGTCTTAAGTTATACAGGTGAGTTGTGGCGGTACGTGCGAGACTTGATAGCCGACGTAATTTGATTTATTTGGAGGCATTTGATTATTATGGCATGTTATGGGTAGATGGATCCCGAAGAGTTATGGTGGTTTAGACTACAACGTGAGGTTTGTATTTTTTGCGATTATGGGAATTCAGTTGCATGTTGCAATGGTTCTCCTGAAATGAGTTAAGTGAAAGGTTTCTGTATGATGAAGTGTTTATTCTGGTTCCGGAATGATGATGAAATTCTTGTGCTCTCGCATAGTGGTATGTTAGGTGCAGTGAGCGGCATGGGAATTTGAAGTTGAGGATCAAAGTTGCGGTTCGGTGTTGGCGAGAATGTCACCATCTTGGATGAGCAAGAAAGAATTCAAATGTTTTGAGTAAGCTGGTATTGTCTTTAGCGTCACCTGATATCGGTGTCTTGTGTAAGAGGATTTGTGTACTGATCTGCGGATTCTTGATTCGCCTTACAGCATTGTATGGCCGGTGGTATTGATGTGCAAACTTTGTTACCTGGTGCGGAAGGTCGTGGGAGCATTTTCCACTGGAAGATTGTATGAGTGTGACATGTAGTCGGTTAATTGATTAAAGGTTGAAACCAATTATGGAGATTTTGGTACAATCGCTAATGTGAGAATTTATGCTTGGAGAGCACTCGGTTCGTTCGGTTGTGGACTGTGGAAGTTTGTCCCGACTTTGACGGTTGTTCTTATGCTTCATAGGAAAGAGGGGTATTGTGGACGACTGAAAGATTATTGGCCCTATGCGGTACGATTTGAATTGATTTGTGGCCAGTGGATGGATCTAAATGTGAATGTGGGCTTTGTATCAGGCCGGATGTGTTCATTTCGGCATATCATTATTATGGAGGAGTATTCGTTGATGTCATTTCGTCCTTGGCTATTTCATGTAATATTGTATTGTGCTATGTGGGTTGTGAGGCGATTTGGTTATTTTCACTCGTATTGAGCTTCTGGGTAATTCGTGGTACTGTGAGAGCAGGAAGGATCTCAAGATACAAGTCATCTATTGCACCTTGATTGTGCTTGAGTTTCATAGCGTATGGCACTATCTGTCTCCCCAGGATTTGTATTATGCACTTCGCGTGGTTGTGGTCGATATTCGAGTGTTTCGTAGTTATGAGCATTTTTCTCAGTAAGCGTTTTCTTATAAATTATTATGTGTGGATCGGGTGGAACGACGCCACAGGTATATTGTTCGGGTGGCACGCCGCCACGGGTATCATGGTTGGATCGGGTTGCACACCGCAATAGTGTGATGTTGAGTACAGTATCCCATGCCTATTATTGCGTGTATTGCTTCTCATTTTCTGAGGAAGGTTCATAATATATTTTCGGTTGTTTAATTAATTATGTGGGTTGAGTAGTTCTTTCTATAGTTCGTTCCCTCATGAATCACATTCGAGCTTGTAGCTTGTGGGCATGTTGTGGCATTATATAAGGCCTTTGGCAGTGTCTGAGGTGGCTTATTGTCTGAGCAACTTGTACTGGTTGAGACGAGATTTATTGGGCCTAGGATCAGCGCGATCAAGTTTATATGCAGTATATTTGAGAGAAAATATCGTTATGTGGTTCGTAATGAAGTAATGGTTCTTATCAGGACGTGAGACTCAATGATTTGTTGACCCGGCAGTAGTTGTGAATTTCTGCACATATCTTTCGCCATGGAAGTATTGCAAGAGTTGTAATAGGACTTATATATGTCATGGTGTGTGTTGTGGGGATCAGATTCGTGGAATTTTGACTATTATTGCCTGAGGGTGTTGTTATGGTCAGGTGAATTATGCAGTGCATGGTGTGGATACAGAACAGGTATGCAATCATGTATTGGTACGTTGTGTAGTGATGGATACAGTGTTCTTATGTTGGAAACAGACCTGGTAGAGAATTTCAGATGTTGGAATTTAGATCTAAGGCTTAATTGACCAGGTAAAAGAGAGGATTTTCAGGTTTACTCGAGATAAGCTCAACTAGGTTGTGGTAGCACGGGTAGGTGCACGAGGTGTTAAACAATGATTTCGGACAACTCTAGAGCAGTCCTTAGCATGTTCGAGGACGAACGTATATTTAAGTGGGAGAGAATGTAACGACCTGATTGGTCGTTTTGAGCTCTAGCGCGTCGTTCAGTGGTTTCAGGCCATGAGCAACTTCACTTCAGGTATTATGACTTGTAAGCATGGTCGGAATTGAAATTCGTGAAGTTCGGAGTTCATTTGGAAATAAAATGCTCATTTCGGAAGCTTTAAGTTGGAAGAATTGACTAAGATTAGATTTTTGAGTAAACGACCTCGGAATCGGGATTTGAAGGTTCCAACAGGTTCATATGATGATTTTGGACTTGGGCGTATGCCTGGATCGGGTTTTGGATGACTCGGGAGCATTTCAGTGCCTATTGTGGAAATTAGCATTTTGGAAGAACTTCATAAATTTGGGTAGAAGTGCATTACAATGTTATCGATGTCTGTTTGGGATTCCGGGTCCGGGAACAGCTCCGTAGGGTGATTCTAGTATTGGGAACGCGTCCGGATATGAATTTGAAGGTCTGTATGTTATTTTGGGGTCATTTGGCGAAAGTTAGAAATTTGAAGGTTTTTGAGAAATTTGACCGGAATTGGACATATTGATATCGGGGTCGGATTCAGATTCCGAAAGTTGGAGTAGGTCCGTAATGTCGAATATGACTTGTGTGCAAAATTTGAGATCAACCGGACGTGATTTGATAGGTTTCGACATCGAATGTTGAAGTTTGAAGTTCTAAAGTTCATTAAGCTTGAATCGGGTTGCGATTCGTGATTTCGATGTTGTTAGATATGATTTCAAGGCTCGACTAAGTTCGTAATGTGTTTTGGAACTGGTTGGTGTAATTGGACAGGGTTCCGGGAGCCTCTATTTGATTCCGGATGGTTAATGGATCGAATTTGGAATTTGAAAAAGAGTTGAGGCAGCTGATATCTGGTGTACCCGCACCTGCGAGGTGTTGGCCGCATGTGCGGAGGGCGCATGAGTGACATTGGAGTCGCAGGAGCGGAGCAGGCCGACCAAGTGAAGGACCGCAAGTGCAGAGCTTTTGGCCGCATCTGCGCAAGCGCAGAAGCGAAAAGCCTCTCGCAGAAGCGCAAGAAGGCACATAAACGAACGGGTGTCTCGCACCTGCGAAGCCGTAGGTGCGGCTACTGGACCGCAGGTGCGAAGGTCGGGGTTGGGCAGTGTGTTCTTTAAAAACGAGTGCTTGGCTCATTTTCACTTCATTTCCTCTATGAGAGCCGGTCTTGGAGCGAGTTTGGAGCTCATTCTTCGTCATCAATGTCAAGGTAAGTGATTCCAACTCATTATAAGTTTAATACATGATTTGTATAAGGATTTAAACACGGAAATTAGTATAAATTGTGGGGTTTTTGGTAGAAGAACTAGAATTTGGTATTTTGGATTTTGATCATGAATTTGGGCATGGAATTGAAAATAAATTATACATTTGAGTTAGTAATGTTATGGGTAATGATTATCTTAGAAAATTTTCGAAATCCGGGCACGTGGGCCCCTGGGTATTTTTATCAACTTTTAGAACGGAATTGGAATTTGTTATAAATTGTATTATAGGGAGTATTAGAGTTTGTATTCATGGATTTGCACATTTATTTACTAGTGTTAAAGAATTGAGCATCGATTCGAGTTGTTTGAAAGTCTTGGGAGTCAACTATGGAACTCCAGAGCGAGGTAAATCTCCTTTCTAACCTTGTAAGAGGGAATTAACCCCTCAGGTGAATTAAATTACTATGTGCTTCTATTTGTGGGGGCTACGTACGCATGAGGTGACGGAAGTCTGTACATAGCTACTAGCTATGCCTATGTCCGGATAGTTTTAGGCTTACATCATGCCTTATTGATATTGTATTGATTTATGTTTATTGTTTGCCTTGGGAAAGAGTAGGATTGAGTTTGCTTATTAAATGTTTTGAAATTAGTTGAAATTGAGGTAAAATTGAGATCTTTTTCATTGAAATTTCATATTTTTGAAAAGAATGGAAGAATACTACAATAGCTTAAGAAATCTATGTGTAACCGCATCGCATGTATGATTCGCGAGCGGGGTAATTCTTTTAAATTATATATTTGACCACGTCGCATGTATGATCCGCGAGCTGGGTAATTCTTTTAAATTTATATTTGACCGTGTCACATGTATGATTCGCAAGCGGGGTAATTTTTTTAAATTTATATTTGAACGCATTGCATGTATGGTTCACGAGCGGGATAATAGATGCATCTATGGTTCGCGTCGTTCGACCTCGGCAGTGCATAATTTACATTTATGTTGGATCGAGCCGAACGTCCTCAGTGGTATTTATGTGATTATATGCTTTAAAAGAAGGAAGTAATTTAGGCTCTTAAATATGGTAAAGGCTTGTTCAGTTATTTCCTGTTCTGAGCCTTATTGTTGTATATCATGCTTAATTAGAAATTTAGATTATTATATTGTTGGCCCTTAGTAAGTGTCGAAGTCGACTCCTCGTCACTACCTCTTCGAGGTTAGGCGGGATACTTACTGGGTACGCGTTATTTTCGTACTCATACTACACACGCTGTACATTTTGTTGTACAGGAACATGTATGACTAGTGGCCTTGCGGGCACAGCAGCGTGGTTGATACGGGGACTTAGGTGAGCTGCATTTTATGAGACGATCCGCAACCAGCAGAGTCTCCTTCAGAGTTCTTGTATTTTCTTTTCTGTCCAAAATTTTGTATTTCAGACAGTTATTATATTTTTTTTCACTTCCCAGTAAATGCTCATGCACTTGTGACACCAGGTTCTAAGATGGTTACGCGATACTCAGTATTGACATTGGAAAACATCAGTATTATTTTGTAAAGTTCATCTTTTACTAGTTAAATTGAAGGAAATTTATGATTTCAAAAATATAAAAATGACAATTAAAATTAACTGTTTAGTGTTGGCTTGCCTGACAGTGGTGTCCGACGCCATCGTGAGCTTTAACGGATTTTGGGTCGTGACAATGTACCTAGTAGGGTGATTTCATATTTGAAGGCTCAGCGTATGGTTGAGAAGGGTTGTCTATCCTATTTGGCCTTTGTGGGGGATGTTAGTGCAGATACTCCTTCCATTAATTATGTTCGGTGGTATGTGACTCTCCAGATGTGTTCCCTACAGGCCTGTCGAGCATGTCGCCCGACAGGGATATTGACTTTGGTGCCAGGCACTCAGCCTATTTCAATTCCACCGTATTGTATGGCACTGGTGGAGTTGAAGGAGTTAAAAGAACAACTTTAGGAACTCTTTGATAAGGGGTTTATTCGGCCTAGTGTGTCACCTTGGGGTGCATCGGTTTTATTTGTGAAGAAGAAGGATGGTTCCATGAGGATGTGCATTGATTACAGGCAATTGAACAAGGTCACAATCAAGAACAAGTGTCCTTTGCCTCGTATTGACGATCTATTTGACCAGCTTCATGGAGCGGGGGTGTTCTCCAAGATTGATTTAAGGTCCAGGTATCACCAGTTGAAGATTTGGGATTCGAATATTCTAGACAGCTCTCAGGACCCGATATGGCCATTATGAGTTCTTAGTGATGTCTTTTGGGCTGACTAATTCCCCAGCAGTGTTCATGCATTTGATGAACAGTGTATTTCAGCCCTAATTGGGCTCATTCGTTATTATATTCATTGATGACATCCTGGTGTACTCTCGTAGCCAGGAGGAGCATGCTCAACACCTGAGGATTGTATTACAGAGATTGAGGGAAGAGAAGCTTTATGCGAAGTTCTCCAAGTGTGATTTTTGGCTCGGCTCAATAGCATTCTTGTGGAACGTGGTGTCTAGTGAAGGTATTCAGGTGGATCCGAAGAAGATAGCGGCGGTGCGGAGTTGGCCTAGACCATCCTCAGCCATGGAGACTAGGAGCTTTCTTGGTTTGGAGGTCTACTACCGTCGCTTTGTGGAGGGATTTTCATCTATTGCATCGCCCTTGACCAAATTGACCCAAAAGGGTGCTCCATTCAGGTGGTCGGATGAGTGTGAGGAGAGCTTTTAGAAGCTCAAGACTGCTTTAAACACAGCTCCAGTGTTAGTTCTGCCATCAGCTTCAAGTTCTTACACCGTGTATTATGATGCCTCAAGGATAGGTATTGGATGTGTTCTGATGGAGGAGGGTAGGGTGATTGCCTATGCCTCGTGCTAGTTGAAGACTCATGAGAAGAACGAAGAACTATCATGTCCATCACCTTGAGTTAGCAGCTATTGTTCATGCCTTGAGGATTTGGAGGCACTAGTTGTATGGGGTTCATTGTGAGATCTATACTGATCATCGGAGTTTGCATCATCTGTTCAAGCATAAGGATCTTAATTTGTGTTAGCGGATTTGGAGCTTCTCAAGGGCTATGATATCACTATTTTGTACCATCCGGGGAAGGCCAATGTGGTGGCCGATGCCTTGAGCCGCCCGGTGAAAAGTTTGGGGAGTTTAGCATATCTTCCAGCAGCAGAGAGACCCTTGGAATTGGATGTTCAGGCCTTAGCGGCCAGCTTGTCATATTGGATATTTTGGAGCCGAGTCGGGTATTGGCTTGTGTGGTCTCAAGGTCTTCTCTTTATGACCGTATCAGGGAGCGTCAGTATGATGATGCCCACCTGCTCATTCTTCAGTACAGGGTTCAGCGAGGTGGTGCTAGAGAGGTGACTATTGGTGAGGATGGCGTGTTGAGGATGCAGGGACGGATATGTGTGCCTACTGTAGATGGAATTCGAGAGTCGATTCTTGAGGAGGCCCACAACTCGCGATATTCCATCCATCCGGGTGTCGTGAAGATGTACCAGGAAGTGAGACAGCATTATTGGTGGAGGTGGATGAAGAAGGATATAGTTGGGTTTGTGGCTCAGTCTCTCAACTATCAACAGAATAAATATGAACATCAGAGATCGAGGGGCTTGCTTCAGAGGTTAGAGATCCCAGAGTGGAAGTGGGAGCGGATCACCATGGACTTCGTAGTTGGGATCCCATGGACTTCGAGGAAGTTCGATGCTATTTGGGTTATTGTGGATCGGCTGACCAAGTCTGTGCACTTCATTCCAGTTAGTACTACTTACTCTTCAGAGCGGTTGACTGAGATTTACATCCGAGAGATTGTTCGCCTGATGGTGTCCCAGTTTCCATCATCTCAGATAGGGGCACTCAGTTTACATCGCAGTTTTGGAGGCCTTGCAGCGACAGTTGGGTACTCAAGTTGAGTTGAGCACAGCCTTTCACCCTCAGACGGACGGACAATCCGAGCGCACTATCCAAATATTGGAGGACATGTTATGTGCTTGTGTCATTGACTTTGGGGGTTCATGGGACCAGTTTCTTCCGCTTGCAGAGTTTGCATATAACAACAGTTATTAGTCGATCATTCAGATGGTTTCGTACGAAACTTTATATGGGAGGAGGTGTAGATCTCCAATGGGATGGTTTGAGCCGGGTGAGACTAGACTCTTGGGTACAGACTTGGTCCAGGATGCATTAGACAAGGTGAAATTGGTTTAGGAGCGGCTTCGCACGACGCAGTCTAGGCAGAAGAGTTATGTAGATAGGAAGGTCCATGATGTGTCTTTCATGGTTGGGAAGAAGGTTTTACTGAAGGTATCACCCATGAAGGGTGTTATGAGGTTTGGGAAGAGGGGCAAGTTGAGCCCCCGATTCGTTGGGACTTTTGAGGTGCTTCAGAGGATAAGAGAGGTGGCTTATAAGCTTGTCGCGCCACCCAGCTTGTCGAGTGTGCATCCAGTGTTTCACGTTTCTATGCTTCGGAGGTATATTGGCATCCGTCCCATGTTTTGGACTTCAGCACGGTTCAGTTGGATGGTGATATGACTTATGATGTAGAGCCGGTGGCCATTTCGGATAGGCAGGTTTAGAAGTTGAGGTCAAAGGATATAGCTTCAGTGAAGGTGTAGTGGAGAGGTCAGCCTGTGGAGGAGGCAACCTGGGAGACTGAGCAGGAGATGCGGAGCAGATATCAACACCTATTTGAGACTTCAGGTATGTTTCTAGACATGTTCAAGGACGAACGTTTGTTTAAGAGGGGGAGGATGTAACGAACCGGCCAGTCGTTTCGATAGTTATAGCCCTGTTTTCCCTATTCCTGCTTCTTTTTGTGTTCTTCAGCTATATTATGATATGTCGGGTTAGTTGGTTCGGGTCTGGAGTGGTTTCAGAGTGAATTGATTAGTGTCTTTATTAGAAGCTTAAGTTGGAAAAGTCAACCGTATGTTGACTTAGGTGTAAATGATCTCGGATTTGAATTTTTGATGGTTTTGTTAGCTTCGTTAGGTGATTTTTGACTTAGGAGCGCGTCCTGAATGTGATTCGGAGGTCCGTAGTGGAATTAGGCTTCAATTGGAGAAATTTGAAAATTTGGCGATTTTGGTCGGCAGTGGAAAATGTGATATCGGGGTCGGAATGAATTTTCGGAAGTTAGAGTAGGTTCGTGATGTCATTTGCGACGTGTGTGTAAAATTTGAGGTCATTTGGACGTGGTTTGATAGATTCGGTCGTTGTTTGCGGAATTTTGAAGTTTAGAAGTTCTTAGGCTTGAATCCGAGGGTAATTTTGTGTTTGATATTGTTTTGAGTGATTCGAAGGTTTGACTAAGTCCGTATGATGTTATGGGACTTGATGGTATGTTTGGTTGAGGTCCCGAGGGACTCGGCGTGATTCCGGGTGCTTAGCGGAAGGATTGGAGTTCATGAAATGCATCTGAAGGTGCTAGTTCTGGTGTCTTCCGCACCTGCAGAGTGAGAGCTGCAGGTGCGAGCCCGCAGGAGCCGATGAGGAACCGCAGATGCGGAGATAGAGGACCTAGGCAGGAACCGCAGGTGCGAATATATTCCCGCACCTGCGAGAGTCGCAGATGCGGGCAGGCATGCGCAGGTGCGAGAGAGAAGCCGCAGGTGTGAGGTAGTTTCTGCACCTGCGATGATCGCAGGTGCGGTAGAGCGTCGCAGAAGCGGTCCCAGGGATTTTAAGTGATTTCCGCAGAAGCGGAGCTTGGTCCGCATATGCGGAATTGGCACCGCAGGTGCGGTTTCACTGGGCAGAATGTATAAATAGAGGACTTCGAGATTTTTCCTCATTTCCACAATTTTGAATTCGGGCTTTGGAGCTTTTGAGGTGATTTTTGAAGGAAATTCAAGGCTATTCACCGAGGTAAGTCCCTTTAGCCTAATTACCCTTAGCTAGGATGTTTTCCCGTTGATTTATCACCTAATTAGTGGGGTTTTGAAGTGAAAATTGAGGGTTAGGGATTTTGGGTAAATGATGTTGGATTTTGATGAATTTAGTATGGTAGACTCGTGAGTGAAAGGGATTTTGGGTTTTGTGAGTTTTGTTGGATTTCAAGACGTGGGTCCGGGGGGCCGGGTTTGAGTAGATTTTGGATTTTGGCTTTAATTTAGTAGTTTTCTTATGGAATTTATCCCTTTAGTCTTTATTGATTGTGTTGTATTACCTGTGGCTAGATTCGGGACGTTTGGAGGCCGAATCGAGAGGCAAGGCATTACAAAGTAGGAATTTTCGAGGATTGAGGTAAGTAATGGTTGTAAATCTGGTCCTGAGGGTATGAAACTCTGGACTTTTATGTCATGTGACTATTTGGAGGTGACACACATGCTAGGTGACGGGCGTGTGGGTGTGCACCGATAGGGATTGTGACTTGGTCCGTCCCATAGAAACTGTAAAGTTGAACAACATGTTGATAGTTTTATGCTCCTTACGTGTTATAGAGATATTCTATACTCAGTCATGTTCATGCATTCTTACATCATAGCTCAGTCTTTGTTATTCTATTTGATGCATCATGTCAATGTCGTTGGGATGAATACTTTAATTTTTGAGAGCCTGAGAGACTGGAGAGATTGTTGACTGAGTGATGCTGAGGGCCTGATTTGTGAGGATATTTATGGGATCGGGTTGCACGCCGCAACATGTTTCATTGATTCTGCCATGAATGACATTGATATAGTGTTGGGGCTGACGGAGCCCCTCCAGAGTCTGTACACACCCCCAGTGAGCGCAGGTACCTACCAAGTGCGAGTGTGAGTGCCTAGTGCCGAGGGCTGAGCGGATGTGAGGCAAGAGTGATTGTGAGGTTGAAGTGATTGGGAGTACTGAGTGATGTTTTCCCGAGGACGATATATGGTTTCGCTATTCATGCACATAGTTGCTTGAGTCCTTGTTGAGAACTGTTGAAAGATATTTCTCATTGACTTTACTTGAATTTGATTTAAACAAGTTGATTTGACTTAAACTCTAGATGTAAAGAATGCCACACTTTACTGAATTTTTGTGAAATGATTTGTACTTGCATTTAGCTCGTCACTACTTCTCAGTCCTTATTTACTTTTGTTGCTTACTGAGTTGGTGTACTCACGTTGTACTTCCTGCACCTTGATTGCAGATCCAAGCATTATTGGTCACGGTAGCGGCTGCTGATAGTCCTGTAGTTGATCATTGGAGATAGCGAGGTAGCTGCTCGGCGTTCGTAACCTTGCTTTCTTCTTCTCTATTTTTCCTTTAGTTGTATTTTGATTTTCCAGACTATGTTAATCTTGTTATGATCGGATCAGTTTTAGTAGTTACTCATGACTCAGTGACACCTTGATGTTTGAGACTTTTGTTTCCGCATTTCTATATTGAGTTCAACTCTAGTTCCTTTTATGAATTATGTTGTACGAAAAGTCTTATTTGGCATATTTTTGAATGAATTATTGAAATAATATGGGAGTCGGCTGGCCTAGTACCATCGATAGGCGCCATCACGACAGATTTGAATTTAGGGTCATGACACTTGTTCATTCCTCTCAAGTCACCGACTCTCTCCAAAATTCTTCTAGAACAATCCTCCGTTGAAGCCCTTGGTTGTTCCTTGAATTTTAGCAACATTACACAGTATCTAGTCCTATTTAATTCTTTGCAGACTCAGCTTGCTAGTTTTTGATGACCATATATACTAGAGCGTGATATACATCAAATATTTTTAATAAACTAGTTCAAAATAATATCTGTTATTAATATGTTTAATCTCAATAGAAAAGGAATAATTTCATTTGACTCTAGGACAAAAAAATTAGATAACTCCTGAGGCGTAGAGGGTAGTATAATAAATGAGTAGCTCGAGGAGCCATGCAAATGCAAGGGGTGACGAAAGGGAGGGGAATGTGGATACGAGGACAAAGCTGTCAACTTGCCCCCTTATTCTATTCCATTTAATTTATAAATTTCAACATACTTTGAATCAACTATGTATATTAACTTACAGTAATAATTCTTCTTGAGGTAACATGTATATGGTTCCAAGTACTCTCTTTTAACATTGTGCTTCTGGCATCTGAAGTTTCGGGGTTTTCGTCCTTTGTATGTGTTCAGCCATCCTAATTTACATATATAGCCATCAAGAGGCAGGCTAAGGAAAATCTTCTCCTAGTAGTTAATTTGTCACTCTTGAGTGCTCCTTTTCAATATGTTATGCAAGTTTGGCTAACAGTCTATCCAAATACTTATTTCATTTTTCTAAACGAAATCTTTTACGGCTTGTTATGTCGTTTCATAATGTATTGTATTATATTATATTGTATCGTATTGTATTATCTGATGAATACAATGTTTGAATAGCTTATATTGCTTGTCGTCGTTTCATGATGTTACGCGCCAAAAATATGAAGAATAAACTTACAACCTTACTCGTAAAAAATAGGATACGAAGTAAAATTATTATATAAAAAAATAGGGTAAAAGATAAAATATGTTTATTTAATAATAAAGAAGGGCATAATAAGAGAAAAAAAATTAGGTAACGACACCACCACACCAAATCTGTCGTTACATAAAGTGACATTTTTCATCGTTACGTAACGACGAATTTAACGCTATGATACAATAAAATTTAAGTAACAATCAAAACAAATATTGTATTTAAAGTAACAATATGATACGATATATAACAACCATCCAACAGGCTGTTAATTATCAGTACTATTGTTTTTTCAAATACTCTAATATATTACTCCTAGAAAATGAAATATATCCAATTAGTGATTTTTAAAATTTATCATTTTAACCCTAAATTATATATATATATATATATATAAAATGGATTCTATCACTTACTTACGTATATATAGAGCTGTCAAAATGGGTTTGGCCCGTGAGGCCAGCCCAAGCCAACCCGCTATTAGGTTATGGTTGGCTAGGATTTTTTTTAGCTAATTTAACATTGAGGCTTATAAGCGCGGGTCAAGTCAGCCCATTGGCCCTTGAGGCTTGACTGAACCCGGGCCTGGGCCGGCCCGTAGGTCAAAACTTAATTAAATTCAAATTAATTAACTATTAAATATTTAATATTTTAAAAAGTAAAAGCTAAAAAAATTATTAACTATAATCTTTATTCCCCAACCCTAGATTTCTCACATTTCCATGTCAACTAGAATTTAGACTTTTGATATGCATGTAATATGACAAAATTAATTTTTCTTTTTCCTTAATTAATAACAAACTCGAAAAGTTTTAGGTGGCCAATAATATTCTTTTGTCAAAAGAAAATAATTACTTTAAGTGGCCAATGATCAGTTTTTCTTTAATATATTATTAATATTTAAACTGCTCTTCAGTATAGAAAAAGATCATTTTAAATACAAAAAAAAAAAAAAAAAAAAAA